>CAUOFW020006691.1:72178-104921 GCA_963454935.2 Ilex paraguariensis | reverse complement strand
TTTTCTTCAATCACCTCCGCCAGCTGACGAGCCAAGGGGGCTGATCCCCCTGACCTGATTCCCATACTGGTTTGAGGGGTAACCCCTCTTGACCGAGTAGAGGCACTTTTATTCGTATTGGTGTGATCCCTCCCTCCGTGATGACAGGGAGCTTGTAACTCGAGACTCCTTTGGTGGGGTCCTTTCCCTTTCTGTCGAGTGTTCACCATGGTCACTGTTCTTTATAGAGAAAAAACTAGGAAAACTAGTCGTTTCCCACAGACGGTGCCAGATTGTGCGTGCACGATCCTGCACAATATAAAAACAAGAACAGATCTCTCCCTTGGTGAACTCGAGTGAGTCAGTTGAGTGACCAACCACGCTGCTTGGAATAGCCTGCCAGGTCCAGTGGTAACCTGGAACGGCAACGGGAGACCCTGGGAGAGCGGAAGAACGATCTAGTAAGGCTGAAGAAAGGTTCCTGGAACAAAGAAGAACAAGTTAGAAGGGCGCCGGAGTGTTTTCCGGCGTATCCCCTCCGACGATCTAGTCAGTCTTTGAGAAAGAGAGAGGAAGGAGAAAACACTGAGTGTGTATTGTAGTAAAGAGTTTTTTGTTGCATACCCGTCTTGCCTTTTGCAAGGAGTATTTATACCTCAAAAGCTCATGATTGCTGTCAGTGTAGTCAGTAGGTGATCATTAGGTACAGGCAGTGTGCGCACTGATTCTGATGAGGAATGTCTTCTCTTCTTAACTGCTCGGGGTCCCGAGCAATCAATGCTGGGTCATCGGGATGCCGACGGTACAATGTACTCCTCTCGGGGAGGATGCAATAAATGCTCTGTATTAGGAGCATTTATTGCCTTTCATTTCCGAGCCTTACCGCATTGAATGCGGTCTCATCAAGGGAATGGTGTAATTAATCGTTTGCTTTCCCAAGTCGCGTGTCAGCAACGGCATGCGGTTTTTCTGTCTTTGATGTGACATCATATGCCACGCGTCCATCCCCCATTGGCTGTGGCCCCTGCATTCCAGTACGTTCTGACACTAATTGTGTAAGACGAGGTCATGATGAATAGCCTAGACTAGCCTAGGCTAATGACCTGTACGTCAATAGCTTATCCTGGAGTAGAGGAGGCGTCCAGGACGGGGTACCTCTCGGCACCGAGGAAAGGCTTATCTCGGAACCGAGGGAGGTATACTGACCGAGGTACAATATCAGACCGAGGCTACGTGTCGGTTGTAAAACGTACTGAATGCCATGATCCCATATGACGAGTACCTCGGGAGCGAGGGACCTTTGTGAGCCGATGGTGCTTGATCTTAGCAACAGTGTTTTGGTAAATGCCGAGGACACGTGTCTTCATCATGGAGTATTTCAGAAAAGTCCCATCACGTGTTTATCTTAAGATTTTGTGAACTCCAACGTGATGTTGTTCACAACTTGGTAGTCCAAAGCTAGACCCATTTAAATTCTAGCTAACTGCCACTAGCCTATATTGTCTTTTGGTACAGGCTGGAGTAATGGACCTCCAAATTAGTTCGCATGTGCAAATATTAGTTTTTATANATAGCCTACCAGGTCCGGTGGTAACCTGGAACGGCAACGGGAGACCCTAGGAGAGGGGAAGAACGATCTAGTAAGGCTAAAGAAAGGTTCCTGGAACAAAGAAGAACAAGTTAGAAGGGCGCCGGAGTGTTTTCCGGCGTATCCCCTCCGACGATCTAGTCAGTCTTTGAGAGAGAGAGAGGAAGGAGAAAACACTGAGTGTGTATTGTAGTAAAGAGTTTTTTGTTGCATACCCGTCTTGCCTTTTGCAAGGAGTATTTATACCTCAAAAGCTCATGATTGCTGTCAGTGTAGTCAGTAGGTGATCATTAGGTACAGGCAGTGTGCGCACTGATTCTGATGAGGAATGTCTTCTCTTCTTAACTGCTCGGGGTCCCGAGCAATCAATGCTGCGTCATCGGGATGCCGACGGTACAATGAACTCCTCTCGGGGAGGATGCAATAAATGCTCTGTTAGGAACATTTATTGTCTTTCACTTCCGAGCCTTACCGCATTGAATGCAGCCTCGTCAAGGGAATGGTGTAATTAATCGTTTGTTTTCCCAAGTCGCGTGTCAGTAACGGCATGCGGTTTTTCTGTCTTTGATGTGACATCATATGCCACGCGTCCATCCCCCATTGGCTGTGGCCCCTGCATTCCTGTACGTTCTGACACTAATTGTGTAAAACGAGGTCATGATGAATAGCCTAGACTAGCCTAGGCTAATGACCTATACGTCAATAGCTTATCTTGGAGCAGAGGAGGCGTCCAGGACGGGGTACCTCTCGGCACCGAGGAAAGGCTTATCTCGGAACCGAGGGAGGTATACTGACCGAGGTACAATATCAGACCGAGGCTACGTGTCGGTTGTAAAACGTACTGAATGCCATGATCCCATATGACGAGTACCTCGGGAGCGAGGGACCTTTGTGAGCCGATGGTGCTTGATCTTAGCAACAGTGTTTTGGTAAATGCCGAGGACACGTGTCTTCATCATGGAGTATTTCAGAAAAGTCCCATCACGTGTTTATCTTAAGATTTTGTGAACTCCAACGTGATGTTGTTCACAACTTGGTAGTCCAAAGCTAGACCCATTTAAATTCTAGCTAACTGCCACTAGCCTATATTGTCTTTTGGTACAGGCTGGAGTAATGGACCTCCAAATTAGTTCGCATGTGCAAATATTAGTTTTTATATCAAAGTTTTTAGTGCTAATGTTTTATTTGGTCTTATATCAGTCAAGTTATGTTGCTTCTGCAGATTGTGGAATATGCAAAGAAGAAGGACTTCACTTCTATTATAATTGTCCACACGAACCGCCGTGAACCAGGTAAATGCCCTCAAGCTTCCTTTTCCTGGCCTTTAATTTTCAACTAGAAATACATATTCTATTGAAAGAAAATGCTCCGTATATTTATTTCTTTAAATTATGTCACTCAATCTGCCCAATTTTGATAGAATGCTTGAAAATTCTATCAAGTGGAACCTTAGAAATGCCATTTGCTAGAATTACAGATTGCTTTAGCTATGTTATTTCGGATAGACTAAAGAAGAAGGGTCTATGTTATTTTTGAGTGAATTTTATGGTTGTTGATTCAATTTTCTTTGATATATTGATGCAGCTACTGTTTCATACGTTATATTGGGATAATTTCGATTCTTGACTCGTGATTTCGTTCAACCAATTCTCTCTCTCGCTGCTACTTTATTTCAGTGAACAATATTCCCGATTTGTTTAATATTCTAATAATCCAGGTTTGTTTAATATTCATGATTTTTGCTATTGTTTTATCTACTATCACTAAAATCCGTTTTTGATAGTTCAATGTCCAATGTCAATGCTTTTTTTGTATGTGGACATAATAAATTAGGAGTATATTATTAAGTTCATAAAAAAATTAAACATTATTAAGTTCATAAATAATTTAAACATTACAACATTGTTGCATTTGTGGACAATTTTTTGTTTGAGATATTTATTACATGGGTGAATTGAATTTATAATTATGTTTTATTATTGAATTGGATTATGGTAATGGTGACAAATACAAAAAAAAATTATTGATTTCATTTATTACTTGAAACTTGTAAATTTGATTTGGTTCTATTAATATTTTTTTTTTCTGATGTATTTGTATATGTGTTATTGCTTTGGAGAATTTTTTGTTCATTTTTTACAAGTAATGCAGTGCCTTCATACACGGGTAATTACTAGTATTATTATATTATAGATTCTATTGATATATTATTTGTGTGGTTTTAGATTATTCTATTAATTTATATTTGATTTAAAATGATTAAATTAGGGATTTATTTTAGTTATTGTATTTGAATAAAAAATGACATTAAAGTAGAATTAATCGACAAACAATATCGATGTAATTTTTTTTAATCTTTCCTTATTTTATTAAATAATTGACAAATATTCTCTCGGGTTTTAAAATTGGAAACCCCAATGTCCTCTTAATTGATTCTAAGAATGCAAAAGAATAAAAAGATTTTGGTAACTAAAATGTAAGGATAAAATTGAAATATAATTGAATTTAGAACTTAATTGAAATAAAATATCAGAATAAGACTTTATTGATATAAAACAAAGGGTAAATTACATTGACACCCCTGACATTTGATTTTATTATACGGACACCCTATCACATTTTAAAAATAACACTGAACTCTCTTGACATTTAATACTTGTAACAACAATACCCTCTCTAACTAACAGACGTTAGAATTATTAAAAGTCAAAGTTGATGTCATCAACAATGATTCCTAGAATACCAAAAATACCCTCAAAAATTAAGTTTAAGAAGTCAAATAAATATTTTTCTTACACTACAAATTTACCCAACCTATTACATTAATAAGTTAATTTTTAATCAATTTGGGATTATTAGTACAGTTTAAAAATTAATCAATTTTTTGAAAATCTTAATAATTACATATCCTATTATACCATATGAATTTTATTTTTATTTATTATTTATCTAATTACATAAATTCTTAAATATCACTCCCTTGACATTTAATACTTGTAACAACCATACCCCCTCTAACTAACAAACATTAGAATTATTAAAAGTCAAAGTTGATGTCATCAACAATGATTCCTAGACTACCAAAAATACCCTCCAAAATTAAGTTTAAGAATTCAAATAAATATTTTTCTTACCCTACAAATTTACCCAACCTATTACATTAATAAGTTAATTTTTAATCAATTTGAGATTATTAGTACAGTTTAAAAATTAATCAATTTTTTTAAAATCATAATAATTACCTATCCTATTATACCATATGAATTTTATTTTTATTTATTATTTTTCTAATTACATAAATTCTTACTCCTATCACCCATTACCACCGGCCCATCACTGGTTCCACCACCTAAAACCACCCATCACCACCGGTCCATCACTAGTTCCACCACCTAAACCCACCCATCACCACCGATTCTACCACCTAGACCCACCCATCACCATCGGTTCCACCACTTAACCCCACCAAAACTTCCAAACCAAGTCAGACTTCCCAAAACTTCCAAACCCGGCCAGACCCACCACCACCACCACCATCGTGAACCCTATTGCAATAGTGCATTTGTTACGCAACAACACCAGCACACACACACACACACACACAGATGAGAGAGTAAAACCATAACCCATTGAAACCACCTTTGCATCCACTACCATTGAAAATCACCACCTAGACCAAAACCATCATCAACTAACACCACTACATTGCAGAGGTTAGGGTTTCAAAATCCACCTGCAACCACCACATCCACACTGCCTCTCCCTAGGTAAAGATTCATTTGTGATCCAATCGGAGATCAAGTGTTGATGGATCTGTCTGTATTCGGTGGATGTCGACCGATGGAGGTCTCAATTAAATTCCCAACGATGGTGGGTGGTGGTGAAAAGAGGCGGATATGATTGTGCCGCTGGGTATCGGCGCCGGTTATTAGGGGTTTTGCACAGGGAGGTCGTGGAGTTAGGTTGTGTTGTCTTCTTAGTTTAGAGAGAGAGAGAAGTGTGGGTTCAGCGTTTTGAGTAGGGTGTTCAAAATTTTGATTAGCATACAATTTTCTACCTTACCTGACTCTATTGAATGGTTAAGCCAAAAAAATCAGATAGGAATGCAAAATATTTTTTGGTCTTTGGTTAAATAGGGTAGAAATGCGGAATAACTATTAATTTTCGTATTCATACTCTACCCTATCCGTATTAACTTATTTATATATATAACTAAAAACCCTAATTCCCTAATTATATAATTTAAACTTAAAATAATTATTATTGTATTTGTGCAATAATTATGATGGATTGATGTTTATACTTTCTTGTGTGTTATTGTAATTGTTGTTATGATTGTTTTAAGTTTTAGTGTTATTGGTTTATTGTGTTGTTAAATTGGTGCATGTTATTTAATTGAATTGTTAAAATGATCTAAAAATTAATAACAACAAAAGTGTTTACCTGATTTCTTACCCGATTAATTTGGCCAAAAGTCGGGAAAAAATGCCACATTTGATCAGGTAGGGTAGGTTAAGAAAAAATTCTTTCACAAAGTATCGGGTAGGAAGACATAAGAGCATATTTTTTACCCGTAGAATAGAGTGAACACCCCTAGTTTTGAAGGCAAAAGAGACGATGAGAATTTAGGGGCAAAGGGTCTTGGATCTTTGGTCTTGGGTTATTCGATCTTGGGTCTTGATGAGTAGTTAATGTGAGGGTAAAATAGTCTTTTTGTTTATGCAGTTAACGACGTTCATTTTGTGGGGTCTCAGTATAATTTTGGAAATGTGATGGGGTGTCTGTGTAATAAAATTAAATATCAGGGGTGTCAATGTAATTTACCATAAAACAAAAAAAATAATAATAAGAAGACTTCATGGATGTTTGTGTAACGAACCAAATTCCCCCTTGGATGACATTACAATCTGAAATCATTAACATCATGAGAACAACTAATAAAATCCATAAATAAAGATAATTTCGTTCATCATTCATAATATCTACAACATCATTCCAAAAGAATATGTCAAACCTTGGCAATTACATCAAAGAGAATCAAACTTAATCTTGCAGCGGAATAACAAAATATTAGACTCCATATTGTCTCAAAATAATTTTCTAGTCTAGAACAAGAGAGAGTATAGCTCTAAACATCCACCTCGGGATCCACGTTCCAATCTATTGGAGCTTTCCAATGTGTCAGCTCATCAACTTTGAGTTCCTCCTCTAAACCGAAATCTGAAAATAAATATTGTTTGTAAGGGGTGAGCACTAAGCTCTGTAGGGAAATTCTCCAAAACTTGGACAAGGTTTTGAAAACATATAAAACAAGTCGGTCTCATTTCACAAATATCATATATAACTTTTCAAAAGAAAACAGTAACAGTTCATCCGATCT
Organism: Ilex paraguariensis; assembly: GCA_963454935.2. NCBI lineage: Eukaryota > Viridiplantae > Streptophyta > Magnoliopsida > Aquifoliales > Aquifoliaceae > Ilex > Ilex paraguariensis. The sequence goes on along the minus strand of CAUOFW020006691.1, from coordinate 97,974 downwards.
CAAGTTTAAGTAATATCAATAAATCAAAAGAAGAGATAAAACAAATTCCCCACAATAAGTCATTTCTAGTCATAAACCATTTCCACAACAACAAACACTACTCACAATTTGTACCATTTCCAACAATGTATATCAAACTACAACTTTTATCTTTCACAACATTATGTATCTATGTATATGTATCTCAGGTATGATNATCATTTCCAACAATGTATATCAAACTACAACTTTTATCTTTCACAACATTATGTATCTATGTATATGTATCTTAGGTATGATGTATGACATCGCATGAATAAGCACATCGAGAATATTCTGACCCACACACACACACACCCAATCCTCGCAAGGATATCCAACTTTTAGGAAGGGTGTATATTGGCAGTGATGAATCCAACTGAAAAATAGTATACTAATCCTCATCCTCGGTACCCGTGAGCGAATAATGGTTTAGTCCTCATAAGGTACCAACCCCACTACGAGTGGTAGGAAAAATTCAAACCCGCACGGAGTAAAAAACGCATCTACCCACTCTACGATATCCGGTCAACGGCCACCCATGGTCATCCAAACATCCACAAGAAATACAATTCCCAACAATTTTCTCAAATGACAAGCAATTCCAAAATCCCCAAATTTTTCATGTAGTATTATCATAGAACAATTTAAGAAAATAAGCAATAGATCATCAACATTACCATTTTATTGTTCAATATAAAACACTAAAGTTTTGAAATCAAGGACAAAGAAAAAATCAAGAAAAAATTCATTTATATTGAAAACTAGGGTTCTAAGGCAAAAAAAAAAGATTTTATAGCTATTCCACATAGCTTCCTTCAAAACATGGAGATCTTTGCAAAAATATCAAGGAGTAAGGATTTCATAGCATTTATATATGAATGAAAGTGAAAAGAATACATATATGTAAGCCCTAACCTCAATGAACAAGAGTGAGAAGAAACTCTTACCTTGAATCAAAAGTTCCAAGCAAAGCCCAAGTTCTAGAGACTTCATTTCTCCCTTATCTTTCTCCCTTTATCTTCTCCTAGGGTTCTAAGTGGTTTGGGGTGAGAGTGGAGTGAGAGAATGAAAGAAAATGGGATGAAAATGGTATTTAAGTCAGTCCAATCCCAAATTTTGATGTTCATTGGGCCAAAAATTATATTTTTCTCCTAAATTAAGGTTTTTCCACTAAATATCTCCAATTTGATCTCTATGATTACCTTAAGGTTTTTAGATGTTTTGAATTCATTTTCAATGTTATTGTAACCTAAAGTATTTAGTTTTATGATTTATCTTTATACTAAAGTAAATTTACACTCGAAACAAATTACTATTTTATTCCTCAGAACCGCTATTAATGAAGGTTTAAATGGATTGACCCATCTGAGGTCCAACATATCATCCTTGGTACTCTATTATTGTCCATTTATAACCTTTGAAGGAAAGAATGCATAGTTCCAAAGCTTGGCATAACAACTTTAAAATTGCTGATTTTTGGAAACTCTACCGATAGGTTTTTATGGACCTACCGGTAGGTTTTGTTCTCTGAAAAAGCTCTACCGGTAACCTACCGGTTAATTTGACCTACCGAAATTGTTCTACCAGTTGATTTGATCTACTGGGATTGGTCTACCAGTAACCTACCGGTAGGTTTTGTCCTACTAGGATTGTTCTACTGATAGGTTTTGTCATACTGGGATTGTTCTACCGGTAACCTACCGATAGGTTTTGTCTGTGACAACACCTATCCGTAAAAGATCTATCGGTAGATTTTACCCAGAAATGTCTGTTTCATATGTTTTTCATTTCCAATCCATTCCAAACCCTTCCAACATCAACTCAAACTTATACAACATACATTTGTACATCAAACATAGTTAGTACAAGTTCTACTACAAACGATTTCACACATTTACCCGGGTTTTACAATATTAGTATTTTTGAAAAAGAAATAATTACTTGTTATATAACGATAAGAGTGTGGGGAGGGGAGTTACAATCCACTTTCCTTAAAGAAAGTTTTGTCCTTGAAACTTACCTCAAATAGCGAACAAATGAGGGTAATTCTCGTGTATCTCCAACCCTAGTTCCCAAGTAGCTTCTTCCCCCCCATGATATTGTCACAAGACTTTCACCAGTTGGATGACTTAATTGCGAAGCACCTTCTCCTTGGTATCTAGAATCTCCATCGGTTGTTCTTCATATGTTGTCCCATCTTATATTTCTATACCCTTCAAATCTAGGACATGTGTTGTATCCGATTGACACTTTCTCAACATTGATACATGGAACATGCCATGTACTCCGGACAACTGAGTTGGTAACTGAAGTTGATACACCACTTTGCCTATGGCTTTGATAACTTCGAATGGTCTGATATACCTTGGAGCTAATTTTCCTTTCTTGCCAAATCTAAGCACTCCCTTTTTGGGTGACACCTTGAGGAACACATAGTCCCCTTCTTGGAATTCTAATGGTCTTCGTCTTCTATCTGCATAATTTTTCTGTCTACTTTGTGTCGTGCGTAGTCTCTCTCGGATGAGTTGAATTTTCTCCGTAGTTTTCCGAACAATTTTTGGCCCAAACAAGCTACTTTCGCCAGCTTCTAACCAACAAATCGGGGACCTACATGGTTTTTTATACAATGTCTCATAAGGAGCCATTCCAATACTTGCCTGATAGCTATTGTTATATGCAAATTTCACTAACTGCAAATGATCACTCCAACTTCCCTTGAAGTCCAACACGCACACTTGTAACATGTCCTCCAAAATCTGTATTACCCTCTCGAATTGACCATCCGTTTGGGGATGAAAGGCAGTGCTAAAGTGTAACTCTGTCCCCATAGCTCGTTGTAGACATTGCCAAAATTGTGCCACGAAACGAAAATCACGATTTGAAATAATAGAGAGCGAAAATCCATGTAATCTAACAATCTCGCGAATATAAAGCTTGCTCAAGGTCTCTAAAGTGTCCGTGGTCTTCATACTCAAGAAATGAGCAGACTTGGTAAGTCTATCTACAATAACCCATACGACATTATGTCTGCGTGAAGTCCATGGAAAACCAGACACGAAGTCTATGATGATGGGATCCCACTTCCACTCTGGAATAGGTAAGACTGTAATATGATGATGTGATCCCACTTCCACTCTGGAATAGGTAAGACTGTAATAGTTCTCTGGGCTTTTGATGCTCAATCTTCACTTGCGGACACACCATTCACTTTGAAACGTACTTAGCCACATCTTGTTTCATCCCTTTCCACCAATATTGACGCTTCATGTCCCTATACATCTTGGTACTACTCGGATGTATGGCAAATTTTGAACGATAACACTCACCCAACACTTCTTCTCTTACTTGGTCATTATTCGGTACACATAGTCTTCCATGAAACTGTAACTCATCATCCTTTATTGACCAATTCTCAACAATCTCATTCCTCTCCAATCTACCCCGAATAGCTCCCAACTCGATGTCTAATCGTTGCAACTCTACAATCCTTTGTCGAAGAATTGGTTGAGCTATAAGAATAAATAAGCATGATCGATCCCCCTGTTTATCCACTCATAGATCAAATTCCTCCAAGGCATCAATCATCTTCCACCTATTAACAGCAAGAACATTGATTTTACCCCGAGACTTTCTGCTCTGTGCATCTGCTACTACATTCGCCTTTCCCGAATGGTGGTTGAGTGTGAAATCGTAATCTTCTAAATACTCAATCCACTTTCTNTTACCCCGAGACTTTCTGCTCTGTGCATCTGCTACTACATTCGCCTTCCCCGAATGGTGGTTGAGTGTGAAATCGTAATCTTCTAAATACTCAATCCACTTTCTTTGCTGAAGATTAAAGTCTTTCTAGGTGAATATCTACTTGAGGCTCTTATGATCAGAAAAAACTTGAAACTTTTCTCCATACAGGTAACACCTCAACAACTTAAGAGCAAAAATCACAGTAACAAGCTCTAAGTCGTGAGTGGGATAATTCTACTCATGGATCTTTAGTTGTCTTGAGTGATAAGCAACTACCTTACTTCCTTGCATCAACACACATCCCAAGCCTCGTAATGAAGCATCTGTGTACACATCGTATCATTCCCCATTGCTCGGAATGATAAGGATAGGAGCTGTTGTCAACCTTTCCTTCAAGGTGCAAAAGGTTATTTCACAATCTTGAGTCCACAAGAGTATTTCTCCCTTCTTCGTAAGGCGAGTCATTGGCATCACTAGTTTTGAGAATACTTCCACAAACCTTCGATAGTAGCCTACTAATCCCAGGAAACAACGTACTTCGGTCACATTCCTCGGGGGTTCTCATTTCATTACGGCTTCGATCTTTGCGGGGTCAACAGCTATACCCTGTTCTGACACAACATGGCCAAGGAATTTTACTTCATTCATCCAGAACTTGCATTTACTCATCTTAGCATACAATTTATGCTCTCTCAATGTCTGTAGCACAATCAAGAGATGACCTTCATGTTCCTCTTGTGTCCGTGAATAGATTAATATATCATCAATAAATACAATGACGAACTGATCTAGGTATGGTCAGAATACCTTGTGCATCAAATCTATGAGGGCTGCAGGAGCATTAGTCAGTCCAAAAAGCATCACCATATGTTCGAAATGACCATACCAGGTACGAAAAGCTGTCTTAGGAATATCCTCCTCCTTGATCTGTAGTTGATGGTACCCTATGCGAAGATCAATCTTGGAGTAATACTTAGAACCCCTCAGCTGATAGAATAAATCATCAATTCGTGGCAATGAATATTTATTCTTCACTGTCACTCAATTCAACCTTTGGTAGTCCGCACATAACCGAAGTGTTTCATCATACTTTTTCACAAAGAGGACCAGGGGTCCCCAAGGTGAAGTGCTTAAACTGATAAACTCAATAGTCAATAGATGGTCCAATTGTTTCTTTAGCTCCTTCAACTCCAAATGTGTCATTTTATAGGGAGCAATGGATATGGGTTCGGTTCTCGAATAAAGATCAATCATAAACTCGATCTCTCTTTGTGGGGGTAACCTTGGTAGTTTATCTGGGAAGACATCCGAAAACTCTAACACTATCAATACCACATCCGGTTGGGATCTATCCCAATTATCTCCATCAAGCTAGCTAAGAAACTCAACTGACTTCCCGCCTTAGCTTTAAAGAATCTACTACCCATAGTAGGAAATTGATGAAAATAATTTCAATCATTCATGAAACTAAAAACTACCCTTCCCGGTAATTGAAATGAAATCTGTTTACGAAAACAATCCATTACCGCACGAAAGGTGGACAAAAAGTTCATCCCAAATATTATGTCATACCCTTCATGTCAAATGTAACCAAATCTATAATTAATTCTTGCTCCCCAATTCAAAGCACACAACCTCTACACACTCTTCTAGTAGCCAACCGTTCTCCCGTAGGCATGTCAATACTCAAAGCATGTTCTAGCTTCTCAAAGTCCAGTCCCAAATTAAGAGCATATGTAGTGCGTATGAATGAATGAGTAGCACCGAGATCAAATAAAATTTGGGCCCAAGAATTGTAGAGAAGAATAATACCTTCCACAACAGCATTGGAAACATCTTCCTCCGGTTGGGTTAAAGCAAACACTCTTCCTTGATTGGCGTCGCCTGGGGCTAGAGCTCTTAATGGTCTCTGCTGTAGTGGCTTCTAGAATGGTGGCTTGTTTGCATTCACTTGTCCTGTTGCTTGATTGGTCTTTGGTGGAAATGATGGGCATTTATTTTTAAAGTGCTCGAAACTTCCACATGCGAAGCATTGACGTAGGTCAGTGCCTGTTCTTTCTGGTATGCCTCCAGCTCCTCCGGTTGTCTGAAGTCTATGTCCAACTGCCTGGTCTGGGCGACGGTAAGGTGCCACTCTCTGTCCTCCACTGCAGCTAGTACCAGTCCTGATCGGACCTCCCCTTGTGAAGTTCTGTCGCCTCTGGTTGTCTTTTGTGTTTCTCTCCACCAGTGCAGCTCTATCAACAAGATCCCCATAGTTCCGGATCTTGAGAGCCACAAGTTTCTCCCTTGATGGCAGGCCTCAAGCCCTGCTCAAAGCGTTTGGCCCTCTTGGCCTTGGTAAATATGAACTTCGTGGCATAGTAGGATAACTCATCAAACTTCCTATCATACTTCGTCACTGTCATGCTACCCTGTCGTAGAGCGAGAAAATCTGCACTCATCTTGTCACTAACTGACTCAGAAAAATACTTGTCTTTGAAGATCTGATCAAACTCCTCCCAAGTAAGAGCGTTTTTGTTCCTCCTTCTCTTCACCGAGTCCCACCAATGATTTGCCTCCCCCTCTAGCAGATATGTAGCTAGGCCAACCCGCAAGTCCTCGGTTATTCCCATGCCATGCCATCTCATATCATATTTTCTTCACCTAGGGAATCCATTTATCTGCATCCAAGGGGTTAGAGCTTCATTAGAAAGTAGGTGGGTATTGCTGTAAAAATTCTCGAAGAACTACCATCCTTTGATTTTTGTCCTTGTTGCCCGGTACATGAGCTAGTGGATGAACCCCACCGTTATGGTTATTGTTTCCATTCTGGTGTTGTACCAGAGTGGTTAGCTCCTATAGGCATTGGTATATGTCGTTCATGGCATCTGGAGCTGGTGGTGGTGGTGGTGGATTTGCTTGACCTCCACGATCACGCCCACGTCCACGTCCACTATCCATCCTGCACATAAATTCACAATTTAATTTCCGTGACGTAGAAGACATCCTAACTATCACTTTAATCCTAAGCATAAGACTTATGTAAATTTAAATCAAGAATTTTATTCAACCTAGTCTTACTTCTCTAGTGGGACTTCATAACTTACAACTCTCATGTAAGACCTAATTCCTAGGTTCTGATACCAAACTTGTAACGCCCCAAATTTTGCCTTGGATGACATTACAATCTAAAATCATTCACATCATGAGAGCAACTAATAAAATCCATAAATAAAGATAATTTCATTCATCATCCATAATATCTATAACACCAATCCAAAAGAATATGTCAAACCTTGGCAATTACATCCAAGAGAATCAAACTTAATCTTGCAGCAGAATAACAAAATATTAGACTCCACATTGTCTCAAAACAATTTCCTAGTCTAGAACATGAGAGATTATAGCTCTAAACATCCACCTCGGGATCCACGTTCCAATCTATTGGAGCTTCTAAATGTGCCGGCTCATCAACTCTAAGTTCCTCCTCTAAATCGAAATCTGAAAATAAATATTGTTTGTAAGGGGTGAGCACTAAGCTATGTAGGAAAATCCTCCAAAACTTGGACAAGGTTTTGAAAACATATAAAACAAGTCGGTCTCATTTCACAAATATCATATATAACTTTTTAAAAGAAAGCAGTGACAGTTCATTCGATCTCGAGTTTAAGCAATATCAATAAATCAAAAGAAGAGATAAAATCCATTCCCCACAATAAGTCATTTTCAATCATAAACCGTTTCCACAACAACAAACACTACCCACAATTTGTACATTTTTCAACAATATATATCAAACCACAACTTTTATCTTTCACAATATTATGTATCTATGTATATGTATCTCAGGTATGATTTATGACATCGCATGAATAAGCACATCGAGAATATCCTGGCGCACACACACATATCCAATCCTCGCAAGGATATTCAACTTTTAGGAAGGGCGTATATTGGCAATGACGAATCCAACCGAGGAATAGTATACTAATCCTCATCCTCGGTACCCGTGACCGAATAATGGTTTAGTCCTCATAAGGCACCAACTCCACTACAAGTGGTAGAAAAAATTCAAACCCGTACGGAGTAAGAAACGTATCTACCCACTCTATGATACCTGATCAACGGCCACCTATGGTCATCCAAACATCCACAAGAGATACAATTCCCAACAATTTTCTCAAATGACAAGCAATTCTAAAATTTCTAAATTTTTCATGTAGTATTTCTATAGAACAATTTAATAAAATAAGCAAGAGATCACCAACAATATTATTTTATTGTTCAATACAAAGCACTAAAGTTTTAAAATCAAGGACTAAGGAAAAATCAAGAGAAAATTCATTTCTTTTGAAAACTAGGGTTCTAAGGTAAGAAAAAGAGATTTGACAGCTATTCCACTATAGCTTCCTTCAAAACATGGAGATCTTTGCAAACATATCAAGGAGTAAGGATTTCATATTATATATATATATGAATGAGAGTGAAAATAATACATATATGTAAGTCCTAGCCTCAATGAACAAGAGTGAGAAAAAACCCCTACCTTGAATCAAAAGTTTCAAGCAAAGCCCAAGCTCTAGAGACTTCCTTCCTCCCTTTTCTTTCTCCCTTTATCTTCTCCTAGGGTTCTAAGTAGTTTGGGGTGAGAGTGGAGTGAGAGAATGAAGGAAAATGGGATGAAAATGGTGTTTAAGTCAGCCTAATCCCGAATTTTACTGTTCATAGGGCCAAAAATTACATTTTTCTCATAAATTAAGGTTTTGCCACTAAATATCTCCAATTTGATCCCTATGACTACCTTAAGGTTTTTAGACGTTCCGAATTCACTTTAAATTTTATTTTAACCTAAAAATGTTTAGTTTTATGATTTATCTTTATCCTAAAGTAAATTTATACTTGTAACACTAAAATTACTATTTTNTAATCCCTATGACTACCTTAAGGTTTTTAGACGTTCCGAATTCACTTTAAATTTTATTTTAACCTAAAAATATTTAGTTTTATGATTTATCTTTATCCTAAAGTAAATTTATACTTGTAACACTAAAATTACTATTTTATTCCTCAGAACCGCTATTAATGAAAGTTTAAATCGATTGACCCATCCGATGTCCAACATTCCATCCTTGGTACTCTATTATTGTCCATTTATAACCTTTAAAGGAAAGAATGCATAGTTCAAAAGCTTGGCGTAACAGCTTTAAAATTGCTGATTTTTGGAAACTCTACCAGTAACCTACCGATTAATTTGACCTACCGAAATTGTTCTACCGATTAATTTGACCTACTGGTAGGTTTTTTCCTACTGGTATTGTTCTACCGGTAGGTTTTATCCATAAATGTTTGTTTCACATATTTTTCATTTTCAATCCATTCCAAACCCTTCCAACACCAGCCCTAACTTATATAACATATATTTGTATATCAAACATAGTTGGTACAAGTTCTACTACAAATAATTTCACATATTTACCCGGGTTTTATAATATTAGTATTTTCGAAAAAGAAATGATTACTTGTTATATAAAGATAAGAGTGTGGGGAGGGGAGTTACGGTTTGTGGAAAAAAATAATATTTATTGGTAATTTTGCCTAGAATTAAAACTCCTAGTGGGAGGAATATCAACATTGGACCGTGAAGTATACATTTCACTATCAAATTTGAAAAGTGAACTACCATATTCTGTCACACTAACTGCAATGTCCACCTCAAATTTCTCCTTTTAGAATATATATGCTATAAATTTCAATGTCAATATGTCATTCAATTACCAAATAATACAACTCCTAATAAACTGTACAATTTCATTATTTTAATTGTGACATATCAAATAAAAATAGCAAATAGTGAAAAACCAAGGGCATCGAAGGGGTGTGATGGTGAACTGTTGTGTTTCTAACATTTTGTCGAACACGTGGTGATTGTGGTTCGAGAGGCAAAGGAAAAAGAGAGGGGTGGTGCTTTGGGCGAGAGAGAGAGAGAGAGAGAGATCAGGCTTTCCTCTCCTAGAGCTGAACTTTGAGACTGAGGCTGTTGCGCCGGTAGAAAAATTTTAGCCACATTCCCTCTAGTTTATTATATATTCAAAGACACCCTTTCTGTTATACAAAGTATTATTGACACCCCTTCTAATTTATATTTAATCATCATTAACACCCCTACTATTAAATCAACATTTCTAATTTTTATCTAAAATATCAAAATTACTCCTACAGAAACCCCAACACAATCTTTTTACATAAAAGTCTATTAAAATTCGAGTCGATTAAAATTTTTTTTTTACATATTAAAATTCGAGCTGATTAAATTTTTTTTTACATATTAAAATTCGATTCGAGCTGATTAAATTTTATTTTTTTCACTTATTAAAATTCGACTCGATTTGAACTCAACCTAAGTTGTTAGAGACAATTAAAATTCGATTCAAGTCGATTAAAATTTATATTTTNTTGACACGATTAAAATTCGATTCGAGCTGATTAAATTTTATTTTTTTCACTTATTAAAATTCGACTCGATTTGAACTCAACCTAAGTTGTTAGAGACAATTAAAATTCGATTCAAGTCGATTAAAATTTATATTTTTTTACTTATTAAAATCCGTGCCAATTAAAATTCGATTCAAGTTAATTAAAATTTATTTTTTATGTATTAAAATTTGAGTTGATTAAAATTTATATTTTTTTACGTATCAAAATTCAAGAAGATTAAAATTCAATGCGAGTTGATTAAAATTTGATTTAAACTAATTAAAAACGGATGTTACTCTGCTCGAATTGAAATTTAGACGACCCTAGTTTTAATACGTAAAAGAATTTATAAAATAGAGGGATCCCATTGAAAATATATCTATCTAAAAGGGGTGTGGATGAAATTTATTTTAAACTATATCATGGATAATTTAGTAAAATTGTATTATAGTTAAGGTTTTTAACCTGACAAGGGTGTCAATGAAGATTCACAAACTACAGGAAATGTCTTTAAAGATATAATAAAGTAGAAGGGCTGTGATTGAAATTTTCCCTTTTTCAAATTGTTTGTAGCGTTGAGTTTGAACCATGTTTTGCAACCAGCAGCCACTAGCGGAGTGAGAGTGGGGCAATGAAATTTATAAAATGTATTAAATTTAAGAAATTTAAAAAAATTTCCCCGTTGAACAATTTGTAAAAATTTTAGTGTGTTGATACTGTTGTTTATCGTATTCTAAGTATAATAAAATTACTTATTAAAATTTTTGATTTGAAATATGTAATATATAACAAAATAGTAATAATCAAGTGTAAAATAGTTATACAAAAAATTAAAACAATTACAGAAGAATTAATGAAATAATTGCAACAGTCTTAACAAAACAGTTATACGTAACTGTTTGTTTAAACAATATAAATATTAACCACTTATCGAAAAAAAAATATAAATACTAACTCAGTTGCAAAACAGGAACTGTTATTGAACTTTAGGTAGATCAATGTTAGTGTTTGACACTATATCCTTAATATAGATTTCGCCCCCACACACGGTACTTATGAAATATAAAGTGTGTGTCTCGTAGGATACAATGATCTTTACACGAGTAGAAGTAGAACTTCAATCTACTCGTCCAGCGAACCAAAAATTGTGTTGTGTACTCTCAAAGTGCAAACTACCTAAATGATGTATGAGACTACCTTAAATGACTACAAATGTAATTGATGAAATAGATGAAAAATGATTATGTGACTGAGTTATTTATAGAGAAAATGGTGACTGATATCCGACAGTCACCATCTGAACGGATGCAACCCAGCAGTCACATGCAACCAGAAGACACCACTTATGTAACTGTTCTATATGGACTGACACAACTCAAATTTCGGACTAGAGGGAAGCAAAAAATCGAAACCAGTGCAATTCAACGGATACCGAAAATTAAATTTCAATTTAAGAAATTCATGCCCAATTAATTAAACAAATTTTCTCAAAAAAAAAAAATAGGCTTGGTCTAAAACACACCCGAGCCCGAGCCCGAGCTCGGTCGGGTCAAGTCGTGGCATGGCGGGCGGCGCGCGCGTGTGGTAGAACTGAAGGCATGTAGACGCTCGTTCCGCTTATAAAATTGTGGTACCCTTTGGGGCCCGATCCTACAGAACAAATTTGGTCTATATATGCCCATGTAGAACTTTTTCCTCAACTAATGTGATATTAGTGTCAAATCTCACATTGCACAACCTTTATTTTCACATTTCAAGAGGGTCATTTTGTAGCTTATTTTCTCATTCATTTATTACTCAATTTGAGCAAGTGAATATACTACATTATTCTCCTCACAAAATAGAATACAAACCCACAAAAGTTTACTCGAACTAACAAACGGGTCCCACTTTAATTTAAACTCAAAGTCAACCAAAAAATCAGTTTTTACATTTAAGAAACTGTTTTGGTCCAACAAATACATTAAAACCACCCATACTTATTGCTGGCCAAGGGAGCACTGATATAGTTTGAACAAATTTGTGAACTAGCTGAGTAGATATTATACATTTGTCTTATAAAATTTCTTGCTTTTGTCTTCTTTTTTTTCCCCTCTTGGCTATGTGTCCATGCCCGTTCCCCAGCAAAGTAAATAAAAATCTAAAAAGAATCTTGGTCGCATTGAAAATAGTAAAACAAATGAGGAAGCATCATTATGATTATTAGTTGTTAGTTTCGCTAGAGTGGTATTGGTAAAGAACCTTCCCTCTCTATGGTCAGTTAGTAATGAATTTTTCTTGTCGTGTCGTTTCCTATAGATGAGTAATGGGAAGTGTAGGTGGTAAAATTGCAATACCTCCTAAATTTGATGAAGAAAGTTGAGTTCCCCTTTCAAAGCCTCTCTTGCAAATATAAACAAATTGCTTAGGATCGAAGTGTTTCGATCGAAGGTACTCCACTTCTTAAGTCAGTAACTATATTGAAGGAGTATGTATGCAATGAGGATTCTACTTACCTTTCGCCATGCATCCTGCCTGTTTTATATAGACTTCGCCCTATTTCTAGGATTTCTTTTACAAGTCGGGGAGATGGCACATTTTTCGTCATTTGGGAATGTTTCTTGGGATCGCAGAAATCTCTCAGACGCTCTCTTGATTGTAGTTCTTCTGAGTCATTGACAAATTATAGGCACTTTTCTTGTTGTTCGGCTTAGGCCATGCCTTCAATTTGAGTTGTGCATTTATGCTCGATAGTATGAACCAAGTTATTGTAGTTCAGTTTAGCTCCTTCCAGACTACTGCTATTTGTGACCCGCATGACCTGTTCTTCCAAGAACATGTGGGCTTATTATTTGTACACGTGTCATAAATTTATGCCTCTTAAGGAAGCTTACCATAAAAGCAAGGAAGCAAAAGGAAACGGAGGATATTGAGAACATTATTATTATTTAGAGTTTAGTCAGCATTCTTGGCCATCTAAAATTTTTAGAAGACTTTTTTCCAATGCGATCTTTGCATTTGCTGCTCCAAAGAGTCTACTTTCTTCATTTGTTTTGTGGAATTCGTCAAATACCCAAAAATTGTAAGAACTATGTACCCCTGCAAAATCATTCTTTTGTGAGCTCACAAAGATTGGTTAGTAAATGGAAAAAGAGTGTTTTTTGGGTACAAGATTAAAAATCCTACATAAATTGGGAGTTGTACAATTCACATTCATGATTTTTCAATTTCTCCTTGGATTGATTGTATACCCAACCAATCCCCTTAGTCTTGTAGCTTTTTGAATCTCATCCATTGTAAGTTAAACCACAATGCTACGATAGAGGTTCAAATCATATCTAGGATGTTCATAAAGCCATCACCACCAAGTCCACATCACCTTCAAACCTTGAAGTTATCCTTCTTCGATGAGTTGGCTTTGTTTACTTTTACCCAGGGGATGGATCTGACGACGAGGGCACAATCGCAAAAAGACATGAACAATTAAAAAAAATACTATCGAAGATTTTAAGCTTCTTTTATCCTCTAGGGGGAGATTCGAAAAAGATGGCCTCTCTATTAATTGACATAATCAAGGTGTAGAATATTTGAAAGCAAAAGTAAATTGTCACCTAGATGAATTAGTATAGGAAGCCTATATGGATATATATCCCGTAAATCTTTTTATTCCAAGTGACATTGGAGAACCAACTTTGATGGGCCCCGCCCAAGGCCCAACTCGAATAATGGGCCCAGCCCAGATCAAGCCCAATTCGAATAGTGAGCCTAGCTTAGACAAGGCCCAGTGGGTCTAGCCCAGAAGAGACCCGGACCTAGTCAAGCTCACCAAGAACCCGGTCAACCATGCCATCGTAAGGACACCCCATCTTGGAGCCACATTATCATGAAGTGAGGAAGTCAGCCACGCCATCCTAAGACCTGATCTTAAGGAGATTTCCACGTCCTCTCTTCAATTGCCTCGTCTGTTGAGAGGATGATGCCCAACTCCACCAAATTAGCCTTTCTGTTACTGATAGGGCAACTCAATATGTTATGAGACACCTATAAATTGTAAGCCACGCCTGTACATGGGGCATCTCTTACATCTTGTATCTGTCATCATATCTCACACTTGACTCACTTGAGCTCTCATTGCTCTCACTTGAGTTCTCTACATTCCTACAACAACAAAACAACTCGATAACCAAAGCCCTTCAAAGTGGACTAGGTAATCCTGACCGAACCACTTTATATCCGTGTGTTATTTGTGTTGATTACATCTTTATGTTTACTATATTTTATTATTTATATTAATTACTCGACGGGTAGTGCATAAAACCGATTTGTGGATCATCAAACTTTAGTCACAACTCATATTCTAGGGATACAAGCCACCAACCAACCATACAAATATTGTCAACAGGGGGTTTATTTTTGATGGAGCAGCAATATCGATGTTAAAAACTAAAATGACTACTTTCCATTCTCTCTCTTCCCAACAACTCTTCATCTCCCTGTCCCTTTCCCTCTTGCACGTGAATGAATCAGAATGACTACCCACAACACAATAGTAAGACTCAAATCCTATCACTACGTGCCTATGTTATCCTGTATTTTGTTCTTCCTCTCATTCATTCCTCCTTCTCCATGGTTTGCCCACTACACAAGATTCTTCCTCACATACTCTCTAACATGCTCCTCTCCAGCTTTTACCCATCATCCCCGCCATTCATCCTTAAAAACACAAAATGAGATGAAAACTTTCAATAGTTGATTACATCATCAAAGGTCATCCAACATGTAAACTTGTAGTTATTCTATTTGTAAGTTTTGGTTTCGATTTAGAACATTCTTTTTTTTTTTTGGGAAGATTTTTGTTTTTGGTTTGTATCTAATCCAAAATCATATAAAATTTATTAATCTCAATATGGGTTTGAGATTTTGGTTTGTGGATTTGAGATTTGAAAATTGTAGAGTACGGATTTGTGGTAGCTTTTCAGAGTAAGTTTTATGGTTTTGGCTAGTTTTTGTCCTTTTTTGTGAATCCTCTCAATTACATTACGAAATCGTTCTGACTCGGTGGAGAGTTAACCCTGACTCGTACCGATTTAGGGCCGATTCGGTATATGAGTCATAGATTTGGGGCAGAGCCGACTCGAACTCGTACGAAATTTTGAACCCTGCTTGCACGCCATGTCATTGTGATAGACAAAGAGGCTCTTGTATAAAATATAAATACCAATATAAGCTAATCTTCTTCGTCTTTCCATCTTTTCTTCATTTCTTCCAGAAAACAATGAAGTTTCAAACACTATTTTTTTTAAAGTACTTATGAGAAATAATTCTAATAAGTACTTTTAAAAAGTCACTCTAAATATATCCTTAGGGGTCTATTTTTTTTCTATTAAATTTGGAGTGTTAATATTAGCCGTTAGATTAATTTTAAAATAAAATTTAAAGCAATTTCAATTGCGAATAGTAAAAATTATTTTGTTTATCTTTTAAAATTTGAATTGTATTGTATTTTATTATATAGGTTTTAAAATTGTCCCCCTTATACAAATGGTACTTAACATGATAGTTATAGAGAATATGCAATTAATAAGGGTATAAATGTAAATTACCTCAATTACCTTTTGCAGCCAACAATCCTCTACCATTTTTCACCAATATTTGGGTGGATAAAAAATGATGGGCCCAAAGGAAACTCTTTCCTACCCTTTTTCCTTTCCATCCACTTTTCTTTTCTCACCAAACAATGGAAAATGCTTCATTCCTTCTCATTTTCAATCCTCACCTTTTTCATCCACCTGTTTTTCTCTCTTACCAAAATGGGCATGAATGACTGCATTTCCTTCACTCTCTTCCCAACAACTCCCCCTCTCCCTCTCCCACGTGATTGAATTAGAAAGACTACCCACAACATAGTAGTAAGACTCAAATCCTACCATTGAGAGCCTATGTTCTCCTTTATTCTGTTCTTCCTCTCATTCGTTCCTCCTCCTCCATGGTTTGCCCACTACATAAGATTCTTCCTCATATACTCTCTAACATGCTCCTCTCTAGCTTTTACCCATCATCCCCGCCATTCACCCCTAAAAATGCAGAAAGAGATGAAAACTTGAAATAGTTTATTACATCATCAAATGTTATCCACCATGTGAACTTGAATATTTATTCTATTTGTAAGTTTTAGTTTCGATTTGAAACATTCTTTTTTTTTTTGGGATGAGCTTTTTTTTCAGTTTATATCTAATCCAAAATCATATGAAATTTATTAATCTCAATATCGGTCTGAGATTTTCGTTTGTGGATTTGAGATTTGAAATTTGTAGAGTACAGATTTGTGGTAGCTTTTGAGAGTCTGGTTTTATGGTTTTGGTTAGTTTTGTTGTTTTTTGTGAATCTTCTCGATTCCATTATGAAATCATTTTGACTCGGTGGAGAGTTAACCCTGAGTCATACCAATTCAGGGTCGATTCTATATATGAGTTATAGATTTGGGACATAGTTGACTCGAACTCGTACGAAATTTTGAACCCTACTTACACACCAAGACATTGTGATAGACAAAGAGGCTCTTGTATAAAATATAAATACCAATGTAAGCTAATCTTCCTCTTTCTTTCATCTTTTCTTCACTTCTTCTAGAAAACAATGAAGTTGCGAACACTACTTTTTTAAAGTACTTATGAGAAATAATTCTTAAAAGTACTTTTAAAAAATCACTCTAAACACATCCTTAGGGTCCTATTTTTTCTATTAAATTTGAGGTATTAATATTTTCCGTTAGATTAATTTTAAAATAAAATTTAAAACAATCTCAACTGCGAATAATAAAAGTCATTCTATTTATCCTTTGAGATTTGAATTGTATTTTACTTTATTATATAGATTTTAAAATTATGCCCCTTATACAAATGATATTTAACATGATAGTTATAGAGAATATGCAATTAATAAGGGTATAACTGTAAATTAACCCAATTACTTTTTGCAGCCAACAATCCTCTCCCATTTTCCACCCATATTTGGGTGGATCAAAATGGTGGGCCCAAAGGAAAATCTTTATTTCCTATTTTCCTTTCAATCCACTTTTCCTTTCGCACCAAACAATGAAAATGCTTCATTCCCTCCCATTTTCCATCCTCACCTTTTTCATCCGCCAGTTTTTCTCTCTTACCAAACAAGACATGAATAACTGCTTTGCCTTCTCTCTCTTCCCAACAACTCTACCTTTCCTTCTCCCTTTCCCACATGAATGGATCAGAATGACTACCCACAACACAGTAGTAAAACCCAAATCCTACCACTGTGTGCCTATGTTCTCCTATATTTTGTTCCTCCACCCCCATGGTTTGCCCACTACACAAAATTCTTCCTCATACACTCTTTGGCATGCTTCTCTCCAGCTTTTACCCACTATCTTCGCCATTCACCCTTTAAAACCCAGAAAGAGATGAAAACTTTCAATAGTTGATTCTATCATCAAAGGTCATCCAACATGTGAACTTGTGTAGTTATTCTATTTGTAAGTTTTGGTTTCGATCTAGAATGTTTTTTTTTTGGAATAAGTTTTGTTTTCTGTCTGTATCTAATTCAAAATCATTTAAAATTTATTAATCTAAATATGGGCCTGAGATTTTGGTTTATGGATTTGTGATTTGTTGTAGAGTACAGATATGTTGTAGCTTTTTAGAGTGCAGTTGTATGGTTTTGGCTGGTTTTTGTCATTTTTTGTGAATCTTCTCGATTCTATTACAAAATCGTTCTAATTTGGTGGAGACTTAACCCTGAGTCGTACCTATTCAAGGGCGATCCGATATAGATTTGGGACAAAGTCAACTTGAACTTGTAGGAAATTTTGAACCCTGCTTGCGCACCAAGTCATTGTGATAGACAAAGAAGCTCTTGTATAAAATATAAATACCAATGTAAACTAATCTTCTTCTTCCTTCTGTATTTTCTTCACTGCTTCTAGAAAATAATGAAGTTCTAAATACTATTTTTTTTTAATGTACTTATGAGAAATAATTTTAAAAAGTCACTCCAAACACATCCATATGGGGCCTATTTTTTTTTTTTTTTTTAATTTGGGGTGTTAATGTTAGCCGTTAAATTAACTTTAAAGTAAAATTTAAAACAATCTCAACCGCGAATAGCAAAAGTCATTTTATTTATCTTTTGAAATTTGAATTGTATTGTACTTTATTATATATATTTTTTAAAATTGTGCCCCTTATACAAATGGTGCTTAACATGATATTTATAGAGAATATGCAATTAATAAGGGTATAAATATAAATTAACTCAATTACCTTTTGCAGCCATCAATCCTCTCTCATTGTCCACCCATATTTGGGTGGATCAAAAATGGTGGGCTCAAAGGAAACTCTTTCCTTCCCTTTTTTCTTTTCCATCCAGTTTTCCTTTATTTCCAAACAATGGAAAATGCTTCATTCCCTCCCATTTTCGATCTTCACAATTTTCATCCACCTGTTTTCCCTCTTACCAAACAGGGCATGAATGACAGCTTTTCATTCTCTCTTCCCAACAACTCTCCCTCTCTATCTCCCACATAAATGAATCAAAATGACTACCCATAACGCAGTAGTAAGACCCAAATCCTACCACTGTGTGTCTATGTTCTCCTACATTCTGTTCTTCCTCTTATTCGTTTCTCCTCCTTCATGGTTGGCCCACTACACAAGATTCTTCCTCATATACTCTCTAACATGCTCCTTTCAAACTTTTACCCATCATCCTCGCCATTCACCCTTCAAAACCCAGAAACATATGAAAACTTTCAATAATTGATTACATCATCAAAGGTCATCCAGAATGTGAACTTGTATAGTTATTCTATTTGTAAGTTTTGGTTTTAATTTAGAACATTCTTTTTTTTAAGATGAGTTTTGTTTTCGGTTTGTATCTAATCCAAAATCATATAAAATTTATTAATCTCAATATGGGCCAGAGATTTTGGTTTGTGGATTTGAGATTTTAAAATTGTAGAGTACAAATACGTTGTAGCTTTTTAGAGTACGGTTTTATGGTTTTTGGCTGGTTTTTGTCATTTTTTGCTAATCTTCTTGATTCCATTACGAAATCATTCTGACTCGGTGAAGAGTTAACCCTGAGTTGTATCGATTCTAGGCCGACTCAGTATATGAGTCATAGATTTGGGGTAGAGTCGACTCGAACTTGTATAAAATTTTGAACCCTGTTTGTGCACCAAGTCACTATAATAAACAAAGAAGCTCTTGTATAAAATATAAATACCAATATAAGCTAAATTTTTTCTTCCTTTCATCTTTTCTTCACTGTTTCCAGAAAATAATGAAGCTCTAAACAATTTTTTTTTTAAAGTACTTCTAAGAAATAATTCTTAGAAGTACTTTTAAAAAGTCATTCCAAATACATCTCTAGGGGCCTATTTTTTTTTTATTAAATTCAGGGTATTAATATTAGCAGTTAGATTAATTTTAAAGTAAAATTTAAAGGAATCTCAACTGCGAATAGTAAAAGTCATTTTGTTTATCTTTTGACATTTGAATTATATTGCACATTATTATATGTATTTTAAAATTGTGCACCTTATGCAAATGGTACTTAACATGATAGTTATAGAGAATATGCAATTAATAAAGGTATAAATACAAACTAACTCAATTACCTTTTGTAGCCAACAATCCTCTCCCAATTTCCACCCATATTTGGGTAAAAAATGGTGGGCCCAAAGGAAAACCTTTCCTTCCCTTTTTCCTTTTTCACAAAACAATGGAAAATGCTTCATTCCCTCCCATTTTTCATTCTCATCTTTTTCATTTACCTGTTTTTCCCTCATGCCAAATAGGGCATGAATGACTGTTTTCCATTCTCTCTCTTCCCAACAACTCTCCCGCTTCCTGTCCCTCTCTCTCTCCTTTTCCCACGTGAATGAATCAAAATGACTACCCACAACACAGTAATAAGACCCAAATCCTACCACTGTGTGCCTATGTTCTCCTATATTCTATTCTTCCTCTTATTCGTTCCTCCTCTTGCATGGTTTGCCCACTACACCAGATTCTTCCTCATAAACTCTCTAACATGCTCCTCTCCAGCTTTTACCTATCATCACCGCCATTCACCCTTCAAAACCCAGAAAGATATCAAAACTTTCAACGGTTGATTACATCATCAAGGTCATCCAGCATGTGAACTTGTATAGTTATTCTATTTGTAAGTTTTGGTTTCAATTTAGAACATTCTTTTTTTTGGGATGAGTTTTGTTTTCGATTTGTATCTAATCCAAAATCATATGAAACTTATTAATCTCAATATGGGTCTGAGATTTTTGTTTGTTGATTTGAGATTTTAAAATTGTAGAGTACGGATTTGTGGTAGCTTTTGAGAGTACGATTTTATGATTTTGGCTTATTTTTGTCATTTTTTGCAAATCTTTTCAATTTCATTACGAAATCATTCTGACTCGGTGGAGAGTTAATCCTGAGTCGTACCAATTCAGGGCTGATTCGGTATATGAGTCATAGATTTGATGCAGAGTCGATTCGAACTCGAATAAAAATTTGAACCCTGCTTGCATACCATGTCATTGTGATAGACAAAGAAGCTCTTGTATAAAATATAAATACCAATGTAAGCTAATCTTCTTCCTTCCATCTTTTCTTCACTACTTTCAGAAAACAATGAAGTTCAAAACATTATTTTTTTTTAAGTACTTATGAGAAATAATTCTTAGAAGTACTTTTAAAAAGTCACTCAAAACACACCTTAGGGGCCTAATTTTTTTTTATTAAATTTTGGGTGTTAATATTAGTCGTTAGATTAACTTTAAAGTAAAATTCAAAGTAATTTCAACTGCAAATCGAAAAAATTATTTTGTTTATCTTTTGTTATTTAAATTGTATTGTATTTTATTATATAGATTTTAAAATTGTGCTCCTTATACAAATGGTACTTAACATGATAGTTATAGAGAATATGCAATTAATAAATGTATAAATGTAAATTAACTCAATAACCTTTTTCAACCAACAATCCTCTCCCATTTTTCACCCATATTTGGGTGGATCAAAAATGGTGGGCCCAAAGGAAAATCTTTCCTTCCCATTTTCCTTTCCATCCACTTTTCCTTTCTCACCAAACAATAGAAAATGCTTTCTTCTCTCCCATTTTCCATCCTCACCTTTTTCATCCACCGGTTTTTGCCTCTTACCAAATAGGGCATGAATGACTACTTTCCCTTTCCTCTCTTTCCAACAACTCTCCCTCTCCCTCTCCCACGTAAATGAATCAGAATGACCACCCACAACACAATAGTGAGACCCAAATCCTACCACTGTATGCCTATGCTCTCCTATATTTTGTTCTTCCTCTCATTTGTTCCTCCACCCCCATGGTTTGCCCACTACACAAGATTCTTCCTCATAAACTCTCTAACATGTTCTTCTCCAGATTTTAACCATCATCCTTACCATTCACTCTTCAAAACTCGGAAAGAGATGAAAACTTTTAATAGTTGATTACATTATCAAAGGTCATCCAACATGTGAACTTGTATAGTTATTCTATTTGTAAGTTTTAGTTTCGATTTAGAACATTCTCTTTTTTGGAATGAGTTTTATTTTCGGTTTGTATCTAATCCAAAATCATATGAAATTTATTAATCTCAATATGGGTATGAGATTTGAAAATTTTAAAATACAGATTTATAGTAGCTTTTTAGAGTATGGTTTTATGGTTTTGGCTGGTTTTTGTTGTTTTATGTGAATCTTCTCGATTCTATTACGAAATCGTTCTAACTCTGTGGAGAGTTAATGCAGGTTCGTGCCGGTTCAGAGCCGATTCAGTATATGAGTCATAGATTTGGGGCAAAGTCGACTCAAACTTTTACGAAATTTTGAACCCTGCTTGCGCACCAAGTCACTATGATAGACAAAGTGGCTCTTGTATAAAATATAAATACCAATGTAAACTAATCTTCTTCTTCCTTCCATTTTTTCTTCACTCCTAGAAAACAATGAAGTTCCAAACACTATTTTTTTTAAAGTACTTATAAAAAATAATTCTTAGAAATACTTTTAAAAAGTCACTTCAAACACATCCATAAGGGGCCTATTTTTTTATTAAATTTGGAGTGTTAATGTTAGTCGTTATATTAACTTTAAAGTAAAATTTAAAGCAATCTCAACCGTGAATAGTAAAAGTCATTTTATTTATTTTTTGAAATTTGAATTGTATTGTATTTTATTACTAGTTATTATCTGTGCCTGAAGACACAAAGTAATAAAAAATGGTAAATAATAAATTTATTTGTATTCGTATCCAAAATTAAATCATTAACATAGAAGAGAGATAAATGAATTTAAGCATCGATTGTAGTGGGGGTGAGAGGTGATGGGCAACAGTGGGGGTGAGAGGTGATGGGCGACAGTGGTGGTGGTAGGAGACGGTGAAGGTTGTGGTGGTTGTGGTGGGGGGTGGCAATGGTGATGTTGGTAGGGTGGTTGTGGCGGCAACGACGATGGTGATGACGACGGTAATGACAACGGGGGTGATGGTGGTGGTGGGAGTGGTGGCGACGACGACAATGGTTGTGGCAGTGGTGGTGGTGACAACGCGACAATGGTGGAGGTGGAGGTGGCGGTAAAGAGTGGTGGCAGTGGCAGTGGTGATGGTAGAAGTAGTGGTGGGACGGTTTCAAACACTATTTTTAAAAAAAAATATTTATGAGAAATAATTTCTAGAAGTATTTTTAAAAAGTCACTCAAAACACACTTTTAATGGTTTATTTTTTCTATTAAATTTAGAGTATTAATATTAATCATTAGATTAACTTTAAAATAAAATTTAAAGTGATTTCAACCGCGAATAGTAAAAGTCATTTTGTTTATCTTTTGAGATTTGAATTGTAAGTTACTTTATTATATAGATATATATTTTAAAATTGTGTCTCTTATACAAATAGTACTTAACATGATAGTTATAGAGAATATGCAATTAATAAAAGTATAAATGTAAATTAACTCAATTACCTTTTGTAGCCAACAATCTTCTCCCATTTTTCACCCATATTTGGGTGGATAAAAAATGTTGAGCCCAGCGGAAACTATTTCCTTTCTTTTTTCCTTTCCATCCAATTTTTCTTTCTCACAAAACAATAAAAAATGCTTTATTTCCTCCCATTTTCCATCCACACCTTTTTCATCCATCTATTTTTCCCTCTTACCAAACAGGGCATAAAGGAAGTAGACCAAGTATTTCACACATCCAAAACCAACCGTCAAGGTTGCAGGTGGTCATAGAATTAAATATGGAGGGCTCTTATTTTCGTTGCTCGTGCGTGACAAGGGCATCTAAGACCCTCTACGATGATTCTCACCGTGAACTTGAGAGGACAAACAGCTCTTGCAGTACCAAAGGATTCGGGTGGCAACTGGTGACATCTTCATTCATATTCCCATTAAATTTGTGGCGGATGTGAGCAAGACGGAGGAATTACATGAGTTTATTGGACTAATAAGGGTTACGATCAAGGCTGGCCCAAGAGTGTAGGAATTGCGGTGGGTGTTTTAGGCATCACTTAGGCACGTACAATTCTTAAAAAAAGCCCTAAATTTTATTAGTCTCTAAATATGAATCAAGTTGCAGATTTTATCCCATAAAAATAAGTCCTTAAAACGGCCCATTATAGGTTTACCAAACAAAAAAATATTAGATTAATATGAGTTGATGATGCACAAAAATGGTTTTGCACACCACCTGTCAAATGTATGTAATAAATGCAATGAAATCAATGAGAAAATTAAAGAAGACACAATTTATAGTGGTTCGGTCAATTCGACCTACGTCCACTCTTCAATGGCTTCAGTTGCCGGGTATTTTATTGATTCAAAGGTATGGAGAATAGAGATACAAGCTTTGAGAGAGAGAATGGAGAATCAAAGAAATAGTAATCTCCGGTAGTCGGTTCGTCCTCTGTAAGTCTTGGTGGGGCGTGACATTCATCTCCCTCTTCTACCAGATTGGAGCTATTTTATAGCAGCTAAGAGATCATTCTTGTGGAGATCATGACATATCCTCAAGGCTTCTTTATCGCAGCTAAGAGATTATTCTTGGTGGAGATCACGACTTATCCTCAAGGCTTCTTTATCGCAGCTAAGAGATTATTCTTGGTGGAGATCACGACTTATCCTCAAGGCTTCTTTATCGCAGCTAAGAGATTATTCTTGGTGGAGATCACGACTTATCCTCAAGGCTTCTTTATCGCAGCTAAGAGATTATTCTTGGTGGAGATCACGACTTATCCTCAAGGCTTCTTTATCGCAGCTAAGAGATTATTCTTGGTGGAGATCACGACTTATCCTCAAGGCTTCTTTATCGCAGCTAAGAGATTATTCTTGGTGGAGATCACGACTTATCCTCAAGGCTTCTTTATCGCAGCTAAGAGATTATTCTTGGTGGAGATCACGACTTATCCTCAAGGCTTCTTTATCGCAGCTAAGAGATTATTCTTGGTGGAGATCACGACTTATCCTCAAGGCTTCTTTATCGCAGCTAAGAGATTATTCTTGGTGGAGATCACGACTTATCCTCAAGGCTTCTTTATCGCAGCTAAGAGATTATTCTTGGTGGAGATCACGACTTATCCTCAACGGAAGGAGGAGGTTGGGGAGCTCTTCATGAAACGTGGTCAAAGATTGGACCGTTTCCTTCGGTGGTGCAGATAAGCTTCCCATGCTCTCCTCTTGATGACGTGCTAAGCAAAAAGTCTAACCGGTCTTGGACTGTCTTGGACTTGGTGGATTTGGACCGTTTCCTTTGGTGGTGCAGATAAGCTTCTCATGGTCTCCTCTTGGTGACGTGCTAAGCAAAAAGTCTAATCGGTCTTGGACTGTCTTGGGCTTGGTGGGATCAAAATGAGGTTGGGCTCCTCAACTGGGTTGGACTTTAACACATAAATTGGACTATTTGGGCTTAACCCATCATTTGCCCCCCAATGCCCCATGTCCAAGGAGACTTGGAGAAGGAGGCATTGACCATATTTTTTTTTTTTTTGTTTAAACTTCAAGTCTTTTCCACTTTATTTTAAAGAAGGCCCATAATATTCTGTTTGGCCTTTTTGTTTTGAAAAGGACTTATAACTTTCTATTTGGCCTCTTTATTTTGAAGAGGGCCCATAATTTTCTATTTGGGCTTTTTTCTTCTTTTTGAAAAACCCTAGACTATAAATATAGTCTTCTTCTTCATGTTACCCATTTCACTCATTTTTAAGGTTGAGCACCCACCTCTTGAAAACTTTGAGAACTCAAGTCCTACCCATTTTGTTGAAGCCAAAGTGTGTTCTCCTTGAATCCTTTCAAGAGTGTGATTTCTTCCTTGTTAGTTGAGTTTCTCAAGTGAACAATGTCGATTGAAGAGGGACTGGTGGAGGTTGAAGAAAGGGAGGAAGTAGGCACCATTTTGGAGAACTTGAAGGCTAGTTTTGAGCATTCGAATGCTGTCTTGGACAGCTTTGGGGCTGAAATTGAAAGGCTGGACAGCGAAGGGGAGATGGGCAGCGCGAGGAGTGGCTTGGGCAGCGCAGGGAAACGGCTGGGCGCGCGATTGGGCAG
>CAUOFW020006691.1:24651-62049 GCA_963454935.2 Ilex paraguariensis | reverse complement strand
GTTTCCTTTGGTGGTGCAGATAAGCTTCCCATGCTCTCCTCTTGATGACGTGCTAAGCAAAAAGTCTAACCGGTCTTGGACTGTCTTGGACTTGGTGGATTTGGACCGTTTCCTTTGGTGGTGCAGATAAGTTTCTCATGCTCTCCTCTTGGTGATGTGCTAAGCAAAAAGTCTAAGCGGTTTTGGACTGTCTTGGGCTTGGTGGGATCAAAATGAGGTTGAGCTCCTCAACTGGGGTTTGACTTTAACACATAAATTGGACTATTTGGGCTTAACCCATCATGAATCAAAAGTTTAACTCATTAATCCCACACAATAATATTTAAATAAAATATAAAATATCAACGATTAAAAATTTTAAATCTACCATTGAAATTATCCATCAAATCTCTCTCTCTCTCCTCATTTTTATTCCATAAAAAATTAAGGACAAGACAAATCTAGTAGATAATATTGCATTCAATTTTTTGTGATTTTCTATTTAATTTAAAATTTTAAACTCATTAGATGATAACAATCTTGTCTTAATCTCGATTGTTAAAAAGATATGAAATTTTCTCTAGTATTAATGGTGTAGGTTGTATTTTAACACAAATTTTACGAACAGAAAAAAAAAAAACTCTTATTTGAAATACTAAATTATATAAAAATATTATATTTTTTTCGAATCCATTCTTTTTATGGAATATTGGTGACATTCTGCAACAATTTACTCTACAAAAATAAACTTCTTAAAATTAAAAATTAATAAAATCTTTCATAATTTCAATAATATATAAGAAATATTAAGCTGACTATTCATAATATGAATCAAAAAATATATATATCAGGGAAACTTAAAACAAAAGTGTAATAAGAAAGGTCCATCTCTGATGGGCCAGGCCCAAAGACCCAACCCATGTTATAAGTCTGGTTCGAGCTAAAGACCCAATGTCAAGAGATCCAACTAGTCAAGTCCAAATGAGTCTACACCTGGATAGTCTTATCAAGATCAAGGAGCTGCAGGGGAGTATGCATGGTCATCCAAGAGTCTCCTCTACCACCTTGAAGTAAAGGTCATCCAGGGGTCTCCTCTATCACCTTGGAGTAAGGGTCATCCAAGAGTCTCTAAGCCACCAAGTGAGCATCCAAGAGCCTCACCCTCGCAACCTGGAGAGAGTCAACCTCCCTCATCCTTGAACAAGTCCTTTGAAGAGCACACCAACTATCACACCTCGCCCGTTGAAAAGATGATAGGTCGCCTCTGCTAGATCAGCTACCTAATTACTATCAAATGGTCCTAAGCCATTATGACCGTCAGACTAGTCATACAATTACTATACCAAGCCACTATAAATTGTAAGCTCTCCCAACACTTGGGGGGCATCAGACTCATTTGAGCATAATTCTCTCCTCCCCTCTCAAAGCTTGTAATCATGTACTCTCCCTCCACACCGGAGATAATAAAATTTTGGCAAACCTAATCATTCAAAGTGGACGTAGGTCGTATTGATCGAACCACTATAAATCATGTCTTATTTCTCCTTTTACTTATTGCCATTTATACTACAACTTGATTAGTGGTGTGCAAACTAATTTGTACATCATCAGTTTGACGCCGTCTGTGGGAACGACAGTTCTCACCTAGCCACTTTCCTTTGCTGAGTCAAAGTCGATCACCAACAGATCCATGAATCCACCACTAAGAGAGGAGGAGGTTGCTCCTTAACTAACCAATCCTGCCCCAAAATGAGCAGCAGATGCTCGAGACCATGCAGCAACTTGCGGCCCAGAACCAACAGATCCTACAACTAATGCTCATTGGGCGTCAAGGAGTTCTCCACATGGGCGCTCATCGTCTAGGAGGAAGAGCATAGCCTAGACCTCAAGTCAGAAGAGCTCCGCGCCCTGGGCGTCAAGGAGCTCCCCACATGGGTGCTCCTCATCTGAGCGCCCCCTTTGGAGTCCCCTCAGACACCCCGCACAGGGGAGCTCCCCACAAGGGACCTCCACCTCCTCTTCTAGCTCCCTCTTTTCATGGTGGAGACCCTATTTTCCAAGAGAATGAGGGTGAAAATCAAAGCTTGGAGCATGAGAGTCATATCCATGGTAATTCCAAGGGACCTCCTCCTAATCATTGGGACGAAAAAATTAAGGAGGTGCAGAATCAATTGGGTGATGTCTTCAACGCCATGAAGGCACGAGGATCCGAGATAGTGGATTATCTTGTAAGTCGAACCGACACACTTTTCAAACCTAACGTGGCGAACTACTCACTCCCTCAAAAATTCAAGATGTCATCCATCGAAACCTTTGATGGTACGAATGATCCATTGGACCACCTTGAAACTTTTAAGACCTTGATGCAACTGCACAATGTCCCTGACGAAATCATGTGCAGAGCGTTCCCAACCACCTTGAAGGGATCCGCTCGACAGTGGTTCGCCAAGATCACCCCCGCTTCCATCGGCTCATTTGTTGAGCTGAGCAGGTCCTTCATGTTGCACTTTATTGGAGGACGCCGTCACCAGAAGCCTACCACACCCACCTGCTCAGCATAAAGCAGGATCGAGNGCTGAGTAGGTCCTTCATGTTGCACTTTATTGGAGGACGCCGTCACCAGAAGCCTACCACACCCACCTGCTCAGCATAAAGCAGGATCGAGATGTTTATATCTCAAGCTTAAGGACTCTCTCATAGGTTACTAAAAACTCGATCTCAAAAGGATCTTGAAACTCAGGTCGTCTGCAACCCGAGGGATTACCTTTGATTGAATGTCAAAAATCGGAGCCTCATCCATCTAGCACTCAACGCCTGAGACGCCTGACTAGCAGCCCCAAGAAATGCTTGACCCCCTCTGTCAGCGCCTAGAGGGGCGTCTAACCCTTTGTGCTCACCCAAAATGGTGTTCTATGGCACTTGCACACCAAGACTTGCCCTCTTTCATCCTCCTTGCTCGTCTGGATTATCGACTAAGGCATACCCATGCTCGCCCAAGATGCCAAGCACAACAGGTTGCTCACCCAAGCGACCCTGCACAGCAGGATGCTCACCTAACTGGTTCGCGCATACAACAGCACCAAGGCGCCCATCGGTGCACTCCCCAGAGCTGCTCCACTCGCTCGAGGGCTCCGTGCTCGCCTAGGTCGCCTCAGCCTAGGTTCCCTGCACCTGGGCCTCGGTGCCCAATCCCTGACCAACAGAAGTGCTTGCCCAACACCTCTCCTTACAGCCTGCATCCAAGTCCTGCTCGCCCAAGGCATGATCACCCAAGCTCTGCTCGCCTAAAGAACTGCCTAACACAGCAGGAGCCTTCCTGGTTTGCTCGCCCAGATCACCAAGGCTACCTAGATCGCCAGCCTCACAAGTACCCCCGTTCACCCAAGGCCTCCGTTGCCTCGCCAAAATGGGTGCCCAGCCCTCGCCCAGTAGCTAGTCCTACGGGCCATGCACCTCCATCTCTTCTCCAAGGGACAACACCAACATTTTCAAGTTGCACACTAAGATTTGCTAACCTTAGCACATGATCTCCACCATTCAACATTGTTCGAAAAAAAAAAAAAAAATTCCCAAGAGGTTATATGCTCTCCCAGGAGGTGGCTTGCTCGCCAATGAGGTGGTCTATTCGCCAAAAAGCTGGTTGTTCGCCCAAAAACACACCCCTGGCTCCCTGCTCGCTATTTTGACTGTAATTTTTGGTCCGTAACTCAAAATGGGGCTTATTATATACCAAATCGAAACTCTCGATGAGCTGAGCAAAATTCATTACCTTAGGTAATGAGCTTTTCAAAAAAAAAAAGTCCAAAAAACATTCAGAAAGAGGTGTTTTGGCCTCTCAAAGTTAAAAAAAAAAAAAAATTTGTTGCTCGCCCAAAAATGCACACACAACTCTTTGCTCGCTATTTTGACTATAAATTTTGCTCTATAATTCAAAATGGAATATATTATATATCAAATCGAAACTTTCAACGAGATGAACAAAACTCATTACCTTTGGTAATGAGTTTTTCAAAAAAAAAAAAAAAAAATTCAGCTCACCCAGGAGGTTTTCTGCTTACCCAGCACAGTATGTGCCCGCCCAGAAGTGGTCTGCTCGCCTAAAACATGCACTCAGCTCCCGCTCGAAGTTTTGACCGTAACTTTTGCTCTGTTGCTTGAAATGAGGCGTATAATATATCAAATCGAAGTTCTCGGCGAGCCCTACAAGATTCCCAGCCTTTGGCTATGATTGATGTTGTTGAAAGTCCAAAAAAGGCCTATAAACGGATGTTTTGGCCTCCTAAAGTTTTTTCAGTTATGTCGGTCAACTGAAAATTCAAATTCAACTTAAATGCCCTCCTTTCCAAATTCTGTTGGACGCAGGGCATTGGGGGGCAAATGATGGGTCAGGCCCAACCCATGTTATAAGTCTGGTTCAAGCTAAAGACCCAATGTCAAGAGATCTAACTAGTCAAGCCCAAACGAGTCTACACCCGGATAGCCTTATCAAGATCAAGGAGCTGCAGGGGAGCATGCATGGTTATCCAAGAGTCTCCTCTACCACCTTGGAGTAAGGGTCATTCAAAAGTCTCCTTTACCACCTTGGAGTAAGGGTCATCTAAGAGTCTCTACGCCACCAAGGGAGCATCCAAGAGCCTCACTCTCACAGTCTGGAGAAAGTCAACCTCCCTCATCCTTGAACAAGTCATTTGGAGAGCACACCAACTGTCACACCTCGCCCGTTGAAAAGATGATAGGTCGCCTCCGCCAGATTAGCTACCTAATTACTATCAAACGGTCCTAAGCCATTATGACCGTCAAACTAGTCATACAATTACTATACCAAGTCACTATAAATTGTAAGCTCCCCCATCACTTGGGGGGGCATCAGACTCATTTGAACATAATTCTTTCCTCTCCTCTCAAAGCTTATAATCATGTACTCTCCTTCCACACCGGAGATAATAAAATTCTGGCAAACCTAGTCATTCAAAGTGGACATAGGTCATATTGACCGAACCACTATAAATCTTGTCTTCTCTCTCCTTCTACTTACTGCATTTTGTACTATAACTTGACTAGTGATGTACAAACTAATTTGTGCATCATCAATCTCAAAAGACAAAAAAAAAAAAAAATTAATAAAAATTTTAAAATAATTTCCAAAAAATAGAAGGCCTCATTCTTTTTTGTCGTTTTAGGCTCCCAATTATGTCGAGCCGCCCCTGGATACAATACAGAACACTCTTGCACATTGCCTAAATGCATCAAAATGCTGATAAAGTTGTGGCTTTGGTAAATAATTATGAAAGAAAACTATAAGAAGCAATGTACGATGACAACGTAGATGTTTGCGTGTTTTCAACCTTGTGCAGGTTCCCTCTATAAGAGGCCAATTTTGGTTGGAGAAAGCCTTTTTGGGTAAGTTTTATTGGTCCTTTTTTTAGCTTGAATGAAGTGGACATTCACATGCTTGAATTTGAACGTGATCCTGACATTATAGATGTCACTTCCACATGGAAGTAGTTTGTGCCATCACTTGGTGTTGTGGTGTTGGATTGTCAATTAATCAACCTAATTTTCTACCACTAAATAGGGTAGTCTAGTAAGATATCGATCTTACTCCTTATCTTAAGGTTAAGAGTTCAAGTTTTGAAGTTCCCATTAAAACTTGGTAGTTAACCTCTATGCTAACTTAATTAGGTCTAGTCTTGAAAGGTGTTTCAGACATAGTCAGGGGTATTATGATCTTATCGGTGAGGGCCTATCGGGGTGATCTCTGAACGCTCTTCCTTGACCCCACCCTATTTTTAATTATAAAAAAAACCCAATTTCCTTATTTATTTCTTGTTTTAGAGACTAAATTTCTTTATTCATTGGCGTGTCTACATTTCCTTTTGAAATTGTCGTTGTACAGCTTATTTTGGCTTGAATTGGTTTTGTTTCATGGTGGTACTACTATTTTTTTGCTTATTTTGATGAAATTTTCCTTTATCCTTCCTGCTTAATGAACCTTACCCTAATTCAAATAAAAAAAAAAAGGAAATTTTCATTATTCTTAATTATATCATAAAAAATTAGAAAATTAAAAGTCTCACATTACAATGTCATTAAACGGTAACAATGTCGCCCAAAACTAACTCCAATTTAGACAAAGTGTACCATGCATGTGAGGCAAATTCTCTCTCTCTCTCTCCCAAGAATGTATTAACGTTATTATATGTACATTGGAAAATTGGGGCCGTGGTTCGATACGTAGATGAATAGGTGGAATCTATTACTAATCTACCCTATTTATCAAATTTATTTATCAATCTACTGCCGTTTTCAACTTATTTACCAAACTACCGATGTTTTAAAAGCGGATTTGACAAATCCGACTTCATGGGAAAAGCGAATTTGGCAAATCCGACTTCATTTGAAAAACGAATTTGACAAATCCAATTTTATAGGGAAAGCGGATTTGGCAAATTCGACTTTATAGGGAAAGTGAAAATACCAGATCTGACTTCATTTAGAAAGCAAACATACCAAATTCGTTTTTTGTCTCAACTAGTAACTTTTAATATTTCATCTAATTTTCTTACTAGAATACCACCCGAAATTCTTGACTATTTTCTCCCTAAAAAATAAATCACTCATTTTTATTATATATTTAATTATTGAATATTTGATTAATTTATAATTAATATATTTTAAAAAAATTTAATATAGTGGGATCAATTTTTTGGATGCTTGAATTTTATATTTTATCGTGCCTTCAGGCACAGGTTATAACTAATAAATTTAGATAGAATCTATTAGTTGATTTTTAACGACTAATAAAGGTAAGTAATTTATTCACAAAGAATATAGAATCAGAGAGACCAAACGTATTCAATAAATAGCCAAATACTTTTTTGGCGATCAACACAATTATACATATAAAGGCTTACGCCTTGGTAAGTCTGCTTTTCATATAAAGGTGAATTTGGTATGTCCGCTTTCCATATAAAGACAGATTTGATATGTCCGCTTTCCCTATGAAGTCGGATTTATCAAATCTGCTTTCTAAATAAAGTCGGATTTGTCAAATCTGCTTTTAAAACGGTGGTAGTTTGGTAAATAAGTTAAAAATGGTATTAGATCGGTAAATAAGTTTGATAAATAGGGTATATTGGTAATAGATTTTGAATAAGTGGTTGTCTTCTTTTCTTTTTTGGTTAGCCACTAGCATAAGGAGAGGACAACAAAGTTTTAACTTGCGACCTTAATGTCTAACAGTAAGGTGGTGATCATTAGATCAACATCTAATCTCGATAGGTGGTTGTGTCATATAATTATATTTGAGAATCTCAAAGTCAATAGGAAAAGTGTTAAGATATATCGCGCATTGAATTACTAGAGATATGATAAGTAACGTAAATATCAAATAGTATTTGAATAGTTATAGATAATTATTTTGTTTTTATCTTATCCGTTTCTTTAGAACATCTTCAACTCTGACTCTAATTTAGTCTCAAATTTGAATTTGTCTTCATACAACAATTTTGAATTATCATGATTCCTTGATTTCAAAAATTTAAACATCACTAAAGGTCGGAATAATACTGAGAATAGTACCTTCTATTTCGTGATCCATCACCGCACTTCAATCTACTCTTAGTTTCTGCCTCATTCCCTTTTCATCCTAAATATACCAATACTCTCAATGACTATCAAAGATAACTATAAGNTTGACATAACACCAAACAATAGTACCTTCTATTTCGTGATCCATCACCGCACTTCAATCTACTCTTAGTTTCTGCCTCATTCCCTTTTCATCCTAAATATACCAATACTCTCAATGACTATCAAAGATAACTATAAGTGAAGACTAATCTTATCTCTTCAGTACACATTAACAACACCAGCTCCTCATGGAAGAAACTCCCACACAAACTAAAACACCTTTTGAAAGCTCTGCCATATCTTATTATGTAGTTAGTAAACATCCAATTGTATCGCAAATTCTACCCCATCTTAGAGGTCATCAAGTGCTTAGCCATGTTGATGGATCAATTCCATGCCTTACCCAGTTTATCACGACTGGTTCAACCAAAACTCTCAATACGTATTCTTGGCAGCGACAAGATCAACTATTATTGTTTAGACAACGCTTGAAGCATCCTACGCTGCTCATTCTTGAGCGCATATTCTTTAACTTCGTATGAAGTTACAAGCCCTCAAGAAGGGTCCAGATTACATTCACAAGTACTTTTATAAATTATTGTGAGACTACTCAATCCTACCTCACGATCTACTCGTAAAAACCCTGTCTCTCTCTCTCTCATCTTTCTCTTATTTCTCTCTCGAAGAAAACCCAATTTTCTTTGAAGAGAAACCGTCGATGTCATCAATCACCCAAATCACCGAAGACCACCTCAAATTTATGAAG
Source organism: Ilex paraguariensis (assembly GCA_963454935.2). Taxonomy (NCBI): domain Eukaryota; kingdom Viridiplantae; phylum Streptophyta; class Magnoliopsida; order Aquifoliales; family Aquifoliaceae; genus Ilex; species Ilex paraguariensis. The sequence continues at coordinate 53,672 of CAUOFW020006691.1, read as the reverse complement.
CTTCTGGATTTCATCTAAAAGCCCTTGGCAATACACCACAAAGTCAAAGACTTCTTAAAGTGCAAAAGTCCTTCACGTGTAGGACATGAGGACCAACCAAGAGAAACCAAATAAAAATAGAAGACCAACCAATCATCAAATAGTTTTGCAATGTTTAAATCCTAATCAAACACAAAACCACTAGCCTATCCTTCATGGAGCATCACATCGCATCGAACAAATAGTATAACCTGAACAAAATTCGAGAAAAAAAAATGTTGTATTGTATTTTCCCAAAAAAGTGATTTGATTGATAGAATTTTGTATGATAGTTTGTGTCAGAATTGAGAAATTCTATTGCTCATAAGAGGAATGTTTTTATGTGATGTTAATGATTTGTAGTTCTAGAATATTTCAGTAAAAGGAATTCAGCTATTCCAATTTCATCTTTTAATATTATAATATCACATGATTCAATGAGTCAAGTCTACTTGCTTTTTTCATTTGTTTTTTTTTTTTTTTTGATTTCTAATCTTAAGAATGGATTTGATTGGGATAATGAAAAATAGAAATATTTAGTAATTTAAGAGACGGATTATCATTATTGAAATATATTCAACCAACTCCAATTCTTTTACCAATTGAAGAATAAAACTAAATGGATCAATTCTTTTGTCGATTTACAAAATTGTCATGAAAAACACTTTTATAGAGCTTGAGGTCTTCTTTCAAATGTCATAAGAATCAGATCAATTGGACATAGGGGGAGGGGCAAATTTATATCCAAAATACTAGAACTCTCAAATATTTTTCTTCCCAAATTTTCTTGTGTTTAGCCCCAAAATACTTCCAAACTTTTTTTTTTTTCAAACCTCTCCAACTATCTTAAGTGATCTTGGAACACTTTTGAGATTTACATTGAATTGCAATATCTCAATAAATAACTATTCTTGATCTCCTACATAATAAAGTACTTCAGAAACTAAAACTATCATTTTATCTCTCGGAACTGCTATACAAGTTGAACGTTTATCCCAAGGTTTTGCGATCTCTCGAATTCAATAGTAACGTTATTTTGACCTAAATTTTTTAAAAAAACTACCTAGTTACTCTTATCATGTTTAAATGTCTCCGAAACTAAATTTGATCTGAAAAGTCCAAACAAATGAAACTCAAACTTCATGACTATTTTTTCAACAATGATTCAAAATTTCTATCATCATTTTAATTACTTTAGAAGAACTCTTAAAATAATATTATTCATATTTAAGTATAGTCTTACAATTATAATTACAAATAATTCGCGTGCAATGCTCTAGATACATTATTAACCGATATAGATATAATTTAGGACCAACGGAGTTAAAGTGAGAATGACAATTAGCACATTAAAAATTCTTTAAATTTTCAATTTTGGACCCCCAAAAATTAACATTCTCACATTTCACCCTTAATCTTATGAAAAGGTAGCCATGTGGTCTGTTTGAATAATATTGAGTACAAGAATATCAATTAAAATACTTAAGATCAAGTAACAGACCAATAGTTGTATATAAAAATAAGAAAATATATAAAATACAACAAAAACTTGCTGAACAAAGCAATATAGAGAGGCATTCTCTTGTTTTGAAAGGTGTTAAGACACTAGTGCAATTCCAACCATCATCTAATTTTAGGTATTGCTCTCTTTCTTAGAATTCTTCTTATTGAGAGCCCAATAATTAGTTTTAATTAGTTTTTATTCTTTAATGGGGGTATTGTTTTAAGCACTATGCTAATGGATTGGAAGTAACTTATTCTTGAACCCACCTTATCCAATCTTTCCCTAGCTTTGATTACTACAATTTAGGCTTGGTTCTGACCCTGAAAAAACTTTAAGGCCCGAGTGAACAACGCGCTGCTAATTAAACCCACTTGATGTGGGTTAAATTTTGGGTTAGGGTACTATTACATCAAAAGACTATTTTACCCCTCATAAAACTCTAAGAAGTAGGCATTGTGGATTTTTTTTGTCATTTTCATAGTTATAACTTCATTCAATATTTCATCCAAATAAAATATAATACGGGATGAGTGGGACCCACTAATTATACAATACTTAGACCAAATAAGGGATGAGAAGGTAAGTGGATGGGGTATGGGTTAGATGAGGTTGTCCACTCTGAGTCAATCACAATATCTATATCTATACTATTTTAAAAAGTAAGCATATTTGAAAAATATTATTTTTTCACTTTTATCCTCTAAAATCACAATTATCTCATTCTTACCCCTCAACATTAAAGCCAAAATAAACCTAAACCTCCTCATAATCCCAAAAAAAAAAACTTACGCCTCCCAATCTTCTTTCTCTCCTTGATCGTTTCATCTTCATTTTCCCCTCACTCCAAATAAACATATTTCTTTCTTTTCTTTACCTCTTCTAAAAACTCTCGATGTTTCCCTCTTTCTCCTTATCTTTCTCTACTATTCTCAGTAAGCGTTACTCCACGCATTCAATTCTCTTTGCATCTCAACGTTTGATGCATCTCTACTTTTTGTGGTATTGTGGTATATATATATATTGTGAATTTATCCCAAATTTTATGATACCAACAAAATTGAACTTTCACGGAGAAATCAGACATAAGCACGCCATGTATATCAGTATCCAGAAGAATATTTAGAATTTGGTTACTGTTAAAAAGTCTAATAAATTGCATGTTTAGAGTAATAACAATAAAAAAATGGTGTTATAATTATAATGAATATGAATTACAACCAAACACACAAAAAAAAACCTATGCTTCCCAATCTTTTCTCTCTCCCCAATCGTTTTATCTTCATCTTCCCCTACTTCAAATAAACCTATTTCTCTCATTTCTTTACCTCTTCCAGAAACTCTCGATGTTTCTCTCTTTCTCCTTATCTTTCTTTGCTGCTCTCAGTATGTGTTACTCCACGTATTCAACATTTGGTGCATCTCTACTTTTTGTAGTATTGTTCTTCCACTGATATCTATTTATAATTTTTTTTTTTTTGCGAATTCATCCCAAATTTTATGATACTAACAAAATTGAACTTTCACAGAAAAATCAGACACAAGCACACCACGTATAATAACATCTAAAAGAATAATTAGAATTTGGTTAATGTTAAAAAGTCTAATAAATTGCATGTTTAAAGTAATAACAATAAAAAAATGGTGTTATAATTATCACGAATATGAATTACAACCAAACATTTTAGTGAAGACGTTTGTTAGACATGTTAATTAGTTTTGATTGACTTTACCAGTATAGTTGTAATTAATAAATTGAAGAAGGAGACTTAAACAATTTTCTTAATGGTACGTATGTGTGCTGCTTTTTAATTTGAAAAAAGGGATTTCACTTTTCATCAACCAATTTGTAGGTTGAACTATTGGTCCAGGCCCATCCAAAATTTTCAAGAATTTTAGATGTATCCATCATTATTCATTTGTCATACATATAAATTGTTATCGTTAATTGTGTTAATTTGTNGAAGACATTTGTTAGACATGTTAATTAGTTTTGATTGACTTTACCAGTATAGTTGTAATTAATAAATTGAAGAAGGAGACTTAAACAATTTTCTTAATGGTACGTATGTGTGCTGCTTTTTAATTTGAAAAAAGGGATTTCACTTTTCATCAACCAATTTGTAGGTTGAACTATTGGTCCAGGCCCATCCAAAATTTTCAAGAATTTTAGATGTATCCATCATTATTCATTTGTCATACATATAAATTGTTATCGTTAATTGTGTTAATTTGTATTGTGATAATTAATTGCTTGTATTTGGTCTGACCTCCACTATGTAATCGAGTCATCAGTTTATGGATCTATAATAAAAATATAGGTTTTGATATTTGTATGTTACCTAAAAAAAACTACAAATTATTATATTAATTTAAAAAAGTTCATATGCAACACACATGAATATTGCATTCTTATAAATTTCAGTATGATCATTTAACTATAATTTGACCAAGCAATGTTTTTTTATTAAAATAGTAAATAAAAATTATAATAACTCGAAATAATTCATGTGCAACGCACGTGTGTACCAACTAGTTTAATAAAAAAACTCATAAGAGTATAATTAAAAATTGGGCAAATTGTACTTTATATTTTGAAAATATTTAAAAATTCTTAATTTATTCATTTAAATTTAAATTTAAATTGTACATTCTATATGCTAAAAGTGTTGTTATTTTCGTTAATTTTTGTTGTTTATTTTGTCAACATTAATAGAGTGGTGTTTGACAAAATTAGCAACAATAACTAACATAAAAGGACACATTACTATATTTTTAATAGATTAAAGATATAATGTAAAAAATTTAATTTTTAAGGGTTCAAAATAATTTTTTTAAAATCTTTTAGGGTATAAAATGTGATTCCTAGAGAATTGGAAGGTGTCAAGTACTAGAATTGCCCGACGAGCAGTGGCTGTAGGATTTTTAGCGGGCCAGCTGAGCTTCGCCACTTTGAAACCCTAGTTGAGCCCGGTTCGAACTAAGATAAAATCCTCCTCGTCTTCCTCATCGTTTTCCTCTCCTCTTCTGTTTTCTCTGATTGCTGGAGAGAGAAAATTGTAGTTATGTCTGACGAGGAGCACCACTTCGAATCAAAGGCCGACGCTGGAGCATCCAAGACCTATCCCCAACAAGCTGGTACTGTCCGAAAGAACGGTTACATCGTCATTAAAGGCCGTCCCTGCAAGGTATATCTATACGTATGTTTATATGTGTTGTTTGTATTGTCAATCTTTCTTGCTCTACAGTAAATGCAATTTGTGAATTTTGTTGCGGTCTGTCATGTTGGAGTTTGTGTTTAGATTTGGATCTCTGTGAATTCTGTAAAGTTTGTGATGTGTGTATATCGATATGCGTGTTGAAATTAACAGTCACTTTATTTGCGTTTCTGAAGACTGTAACTTCTGATATGTGTTTTACTTTACTCATCTATATACTCATTATTCATTTATGTTTTGGAGCCTATGTTTTCATGAAATCTTGGTTGTTACTATTGACTGCCCCTCGATAGAGAACCTTCAAAAAGACTGCCCTTTTCACCGTAAAATTTCTCGAAGGCTATTTTGTTGCCTTAGATGAAGGTTGGGAGCAGATAAAGTTATTTTTGATGACCAGTGCAGTTAATTTTGATGATCAATTGGACTTGGATCATCTCAATTTCAAAATTTGTCAAATTCAGTTGGGTTTATTTTTTCATCAGTAATTTCAGTTGGGTTTAATCAATTAGATGTGGTGGTTCCCTGTAGGTAATAATAGGACCTATAGAAACTCACTATTGGGACCAATTGAATTTTATTGTGGATGACTGAAATTTCAGAGGATCTAGATCTTGTTTTTATTGGAGGCCCAGGTGACATAAGCACACCAAAACTTGGGCACATTTGGAGTATTGAGATCAGCTTGAACTTGGGTTGGTTTAGGGCCTTGAGATTGACTCATGAGATAAATGAGCTCAATAAAATATGTTGCAGAGCTTGAGCAACCTGCTATTCGCCTCGATTCTACTTGTTTTCACCCCTACAATTGTCTGGATTTGTATTTTTCCCAATCAAGTTTCTTTCTATTAGAGCAAATTTAACAAGAATTGATATTTGAAAGGATAATAGTCAAAAGGCACTAGACAAACCGCTGGCACTCTCAGCATGTTTTCAGGAACTTGTAGATTTTATCAATAGATGATTCTGGTGTAAGAGTTCTTTCATCGTTAAGAGTATTGCATGAAAGAAACTGTAATCATTTGGTTGATAGTTGCAAATTATTTCTTTGGGTCTATGTGAAAAAACTAATGCTATGTTTGGTGATATGAAGTTGAGGTGTTGGACTTGGAATTTAGATATTTGAACTAGTTTTGTCTCAAATACATTTCCAAGGCTCAAATCCCATTCTCTCAAATAAACTGTAAATGTCTTCGAATTGTTTTTTTTTTTTCATGCTTTGTCCAAGCTAGCTTGATTTTTCAAATAAGTTATCTAGTTCTAAATTTCAAAAGAATTTGGTTGGAAGCGCAAGAAGTTCCAAGACTTTGTTTACTAGTGATGATGCTTGTCCAAAAGTGTTCCCCTATTTCTCCCTATTTAATATTTGTTGTTTTTTTTTGTCAGTAATTGTATTATTTAGAATGGAATATCAGGATGGTCTAACAATGTTGAAGACAAGGCAAGGGCCTTATGATAGGGAATATAGTTGGACGTGTTTTCTTTATGGTCTAAGTCATCTATTGAGATGGCTTAATGAATTAGTTCTCTCAAAATGCAAATTTTAGATTGGCTTATTAGACATCCTTTATCTATGTTCTTGGCAATGATTTAAATTTCATTTTGAAACGATCGAAGCAATTGAAACATTTTCATGTTTATGGAAACCAAAATGAATAAATTATTAAATATTAAAATTCTTGTGTTTCGAGGTATTTTGATACATTTTGACCAATGTTTTGGAAAATAAATTTGTAATTTTTGTTTCGATTATGTATATGAAATATTTCCGAAACATTTTCGAAATGTTTCCGTTTCCTAAATGATCAAAACAATACAATAAAATAAAATTTTCATCCGTGGTCTTTGGTGGTTACACTTTTGATTAGACAATAAATGTCTAAAACACTTAGAACTAGAAGAATATGGCCCAAGTACTCTCTCTCTTTCTTTTGTGTGTGTGTGTAATAGGTGGACCCTTAACTCTTGAGTGTTGTTTCACTTGGTTATGTTCAAGAAGAAGGCATGGGAAAAAGTGTTAGGGAGTTTAATAATATCTATGCCTTTATTTAGTTGACATTTGTTGGAGACAAAAAGATAATTGCAAATTACTGATGAAAAGAAATATAAATTTTTTTTTTTAATTTTTTCTGCCAAAAATTTGTAAAATCTATCAATGAATGCTTCATTGTATTTCAATGCCTGTAAACATAGTCAACTTTTAATGAGGTCTTCTTAGGCAAATATACCCTTGAAGAGTCATGACACTTGTTTGCTAACAATGAGAGGCTACTGTGTTAGATTTATTGGAGTAGGAAGCAATTGCTTATGTCAGACAAAATCATAACTAATTATAATAAAATAGTGGCTTATCCAATGTGGAGACCTCAGATGAAGTTTTTTATGCTCATTAATTGTTCATTAAGCATTCCCTTGTGTAGTTTTTATGTGCTTATGTAAAAATTATTTGAACATGAAAAAATAAATTATTTCAATTTTTTTGATGTGATTGTTGAACAGGTTGTTGAGGTCTCTACCTCCAAAACAGGCAAGCATGGACATGCCAAGTGTCACTTTGTGGCGATTGATATTTTTAATGGCAAGAAGCTTGAAGATATTGTCCCATCATCTCACAACTGTGATGTAACCTCCTTTATTCTATGACTTAGTTCAAAATGCTAAAGTGTTGTATATGTAATATTCTTTTTTGGCTCATTTCTTTGCAGGTTCCTCATGTTAATCGTACTGACTATCAGCTGATTGACATCTCTGAAGATGGTTTTGTAAGTGATTTTCTTAGTGAAGATTATTTGGTCAAGTAGATGTGTTTTGTAATCATTATGTCGCCCTTGATGATCACATGGCATAAATTTGGGTCATGTATGAATTTACCCTGATGTTGCCCTTTTTTCGAGAAAACAACTTGGGTTTTTAGAGTAGATATTGTGATGGAAATAATTAGTTCCCCTTTTTTTGGACCTACACCACAAGATATCGTACAATGCTTTATTGCGACCATGGATAATTTCTGTAGTATTCCTAGTGACACGTCCAAGCCATTGAAGACTATTGTTAGCCCATTAGCTCATGGGCATGGCTAAGGCATGCGGGTGGCTTGCCAATGGCACCCTGTGCTAAAAGCCAAGGTGTGTGCTTAGCTAAACACTCCCTTTGTGCAAGACAGACCCAAAGGACTTGGTTGCGTGGTGTACTTGATGGCAAAAGTGTCGGAAATGAATGGTTTGTGCGGCAGTGGTAGCTTTGTCAATAGGGCATTATTGGAAAATCTTCATATGGCTATTATAAGAAGAGGAGGAGGCGGCTGCCCGGCTAGAAACCCTTATCCCCCTTAACCTTGATGCCAGTGCTTTGGCACAATTCCAAGAATGCTTACCATGTGTGAGGCAAGCATGTAAAAGTCCGAGAATCGAGAAATGTGGGACTGAGGCATTAGTGGGACCTAGTGACGGTAATGGACCGAGGAAAACGAGTATTCATACAAATTCGCTCCATTTGGACTGAGAATGTATCATACTTATTTGATGGTAGACGTATATGATGATACTCGCATAAATTTATGCGGGGATGGACTAAAACTCATCCTTGCCCTGCTTTTCCCCGCCCGCTAAACCAATGACATATATATATCTTATGATCATGTGGATTGCGGTTTTCTTGATTTTGTTTTAGGGGCAAAGGAGTTCCGAGAAAGATGGAAGAATTGGATTACGGGTTGTTTAGAGTTTATGAATTCCTCAGTCATTTTAAACGGGAGACCGAGGGAAAAAAATTAAGGCATCTAGAGAGTTGAGATAAGGTGATTCTCTATCCCCATTTTTGTTAAAACTAGCAACACACTACGTGCATTGCACATGAACAATTTTTGTACATAAAAAAATTAATAAAAGTTATTAGGTATATGTGTGCTTAAATTAAATATTATCTTAAGTTTACCAAACTTAATTTTTTATTGTTCACTTTGTGGGATGAAAGGGGATACATTTGCCGACTCTGTGGGCGGTTTTGAGCCATCAAGGGCTGATTCATGCGGTGTTTGTAAAGGCACAACTACTCCAACAATGCAAGAGCATTTTTGATTGGTTTAGACAGCCTAGTGATTTGTGGGAAAATCACCCGGGCAAATATGATTGGTGCCAGTATATCCTAGCAGTTGGGATGTCAACTGCATTGGCTAATTTGGCCAAAACTGGGTGGTGCCAACATAGCTGTTGTAACTTCCATGAATGCATATAAATAGTAGTGCGAGGGTCTGTAGTCACCCAAAAGAGAAGGGAGAAGTTTTGTAATCGACTCTTAACGGGACTCCTTATACTTTCTGTGGAGAAAGTAAAAGGTTGGGACATTGTATTGTAACTAGTGTAGCGTGTTACTTGTCCAATAAACTGCTTCTGTTAGCTTCTTGGGTGGTTTGGCTGAGACCGAGTGTAGGATCTCAGTGCCATCACAAGATAAAAGTTCGTGTGTAATTTGACCATGGTTCAAGGTGTTGACTAAGTCTGATACGACTCGAATCGAATTCGACTCAGCCTCCTCTGATTCGATAATGATACACGATTCGCAAATAACAAGATATTAAGCTAAATCGGTGTCAGCTCGGTTACGACTAGGCCGTATCGGCCTAACTTGAAGTCATATTAGTCCAACTCAGACGATTCCGAACCGAGTTCACCCGATTCTCCTCAAACAACAAAAATAGCCAGAGAAAGAGACAAAGAGCAGAAAATAGAGAAACCCATATAACCCTTAATTAAACCCCTTTTTTGAGTTGTAAAATCAAAAGAAGCAATTAACAGAATTTACAAACAAAATTATAAAATAGAAACCTACAAACCGCGACTCCCACATTCCATGAATTTGTCATCATCTCCCAACTACAACCGATCGTTGAAGAAATCTTCACAGTGATCGTTGTTTGCTTTACAATGATCGTAGCTTATAGTCATCAGGTACTCATCTCTCAGTTTTTCTTTGTCGACAAAATCATCGAAGAACAGGAGGTGGAAGACGCAACTTACAAATGTGAGAGACAAAGAACAGAGAGAAGAATGAGTTTGAGTTTTTCTTTATTGAAAGAAAACAATTGGAACCTTCTTTGTCTTACCTATCTGCCACATGTTGCATTTTGATTGATTGTCCAGATATGCTTATCCTATTATCCCTTGTACAACTTATATTTGTACTGGTTTATGGATAGGCTTGTCTTTGTTTATTTTTGGGTCTTTTCATAAGCCCAATAGATTAGCATTGAATTGGATTTTTGTCAAAATTGAACAGAATTCTGTATATTTTACTCTGTGTTAAATACTAATATGTAAAATAAATATTTCCGGCAGCACTCTTGTATTTCATTTCACCATGTTTGTGTTATATAGATGACATATTATGGACATATGCTGCATGGATGTCATTGTTTTCATTTTTTTGATTTTGATTTTATTTTTCTAAAATTTTTTAAGCCTTCCATCAAGCATTTTGTGCATATCGTCTGATACCATGCTGCAACACCGCGACCGATGTGTATCAGTGCCCTCCGAGTAGAAGGCCGATACCGCGATCTTGAACCATAAATTTGACCCTTATGACAATTATCCATGTGTAATTTGGTAGTGCATCAGATTTTATGGCTTTAGTCAGAGGTTCTGGCACCAAAAGCCCGTTCATGAGAGTCAGGTGTAGAGGTTGCCTGCACATGAATCAATTTTTTGTATTATGTAAATTAAACTTTTGACTTTCTTGTAGGTGAGTCTTTTAACTGAAAATGGTAACACCAAAGATGACCTGAGGCTTCCAACCGATGAGAATCTGCTAAGCCAGGTAAATTACAATGTTCTCAAATATTACATGTGGCAGTATTTGGGTCTTATCCTCCCCCTCCCTCTTTCCTTGGTTTCTCCTTCCATCCATGTAGGAGGAATTTTATCTCTGATATAATCTTTATTCTAGAATGCATTCTTATTAATTTATTTCGCGATATCTTTATCTCTAACTTTTGGAAGACATGCAATTTAGTTTAGTTTCTACTCTGTTGGATAGCGAGATTCACTTCTTGCTTATTAAGTTGGAAATGTTACATACCTTACATGGGCCTGCCTGTCCATCAACCAATGAACCTCTATCCTTTCGTTCTGATTGACCAAGATCTTCAATTCTTACCTCTCTCTCTCTCTCTCTCTCTCTCTCTCTCTCTCTCTCTCTCTCTCACACACACACACACAAGTGTAATTGAGAGGACTCCATTCTTGTTCGAAACACTCACCTTATGCATCCTGTTATTAGTTCCTTTCGTGTTCTGGATGGTTTTAAAATATGATGGTCTAGTTTGTACATTACTCACCTTATGCATCCTGTTATTAGTTCCTTTCGTGTTCTGGATGGTTTTAAAATATAATGGTCTAGTTTGTACATTAATGTGTTGGGTAGTCAAAAAAATATTATAAATGGTTTAGTGGCCCCTTGTGGAATTTTTTCAGTGTGGTCATTCAAAAAGTGAAAATTTTACATATTCTGGGAAAAACAATTTTCAGCCTTGATATCTGTCATATATTTTGGATAAATTGACAATATCAATTTTAACTTCTCAAATCATAAGTTATCTTAAGTATGCGCCCTTTGTCAATTTGATCCATTACGTATCAATTTTATCAATTGGATCCTTGATATTTGAAAATCATGTTTAACTAGTCTGATCATGGATGTCCGTCTATTTTTATAACAGAATCACACCATGTGCTACTCACGCGACAGGTTTATGTTGGAATTTTGGGAAAAGCCCAAATAAAATTGGGTCAATGTCGGGTCAACAAAACGGTCAAATCTTTTCTCCCTGCAAACCGTCCCCCCACTCCCCACCACCCCCAAAATCTTCCCAGCAACTTGATGGTATTGATTAAACTCATCATTCATCTCCTCTATAGTGGTCTGCCAGGCGACCACCCTTGGTTGTTGCATTTTTTGTGCTGAGGTTGGGACACTCCAATCTCTACCCTTCCCTTTATCTCTACTCCAAACAGGTTGTGCTTAGTCCTTGGTTTTTGCCCATTTATTATGGTAGGTACCTTCACTTCACAGTTTCCCTAATTTTCAGTCGCCATACTTTGAATTTTAGGGTTTCAGATCCAAAACTAAAAAGAAAAACCCGGTGAAGAGTGTTCATAATTTAAGAATGAAAACAAAAAACGTTGTCAAATATCCCTCTCCCTGTCATAGTGGTTCTGTGTGTTGATTGCTGACAAATAGAAGAGAAAGGGGGAAGGAAAAGAGTGGTTGTTTGGGTTGGTCCAGATCGAGGTGCCTTTTTGCCCCAAATTTCCCCCCAAAACCTTGAGCAACACATGCGATGATTTTGTTACCAATTTAGGTGGATGTCAACAATTGGACTGATTAGACACAAATTTCAAACATTAAAGATTAAATTGGTAAAATTGATACTCGAGGGACCAAATTGACAAAAATGCGTACTTTAGGGACCAAAATTGTATTTAATCTTAAAGAAATTTAATACATTGATACTATTTTTTCCGGAAAAAACACGTAATACAAAAGCTTTTAATATTAAACACTAATAATTAGATCAAGAAGCACATTGAGAAATATACAAAACAATGATGCTTGCTACCTGGCTGGCAAATAAGCGAAAATTAGAACATCTAGAACAGAAATTATGCATGTTATCAAAAACATCAATAATTACTTTTTGTTCTCTTCTTCCCCATTCACTCCCAAAACAAACAAAACAAAAATAGCCTCGTCGCAAAATACTTGAAATTGCTGACAATAACAAAATCCACATTTAAAAAAAAAAAGCTTCACAAAGACCCATAAGATTATTAGCAAAACAAAATCTGATATCAAAATAACCCATAAACTTAGCTTATCAATAAGAAACAATAAGAAAAACTTGCATGGTAAAACTTTACTGAATCACTGTTAAATTAGTGTAACAAGTTAGTGTGAGTGTGACAACACAGGGATCAATAAACAAATTCGAGCTCCAATGATGAAGTAAAGGAACATTGATTGAGTTTCTGCTCAAGCAGATACAAAAATATGAGAGGAGTTTGTCAGGGTATCTGTGTGCAAAAACCAGAGAGAGAGAGAGAGAGTTGCTTGTGCATGAGGGAGAATAAAAGAGAGTTTTTCATAAGGAATGATCTGCTTGTCATACAAAATGTGTTTGTGTATAAATTCAGATCTCTCTCTTGGTAGAAGGTTTGTTTAGGTTGTTGGAGTGTTAACCAGACCATGTAATGTGACCAAGATTGGTTATAAGGTTGGGCATTTGAATTTAACTCCCCATGACTGATCTTTTAAATTTTCTTGTCAAACAAGTGGGATCACAACACCCACTGAAGTTTCTTAATGTATTGTAGGGTAAATTTTTCTCGGACCCCTAGCATTAGGTGAAATGACATGGAGACCCCCTTACATTTTCAAAAAGACAAAGCAACCACAATTGCTGTTAAAACCTTGCTGACGTTAACAATTTTGATAACATGACATTTTTACCCTTGCCTCGTGTTTGGAATTATATAAAAATATATCCAAATCTAGAACCAAATCCATTCCCAAACCCATGCCCATACCCTTTAAAACTCGTGACCCAAACCCCGACCTTCTTCTTCTTCTTCTTCCATCCACCCCTTCTCCAAATCCCCACACTAGCCATCCTGTCTCCCCCCACCCCTCTGCACATGCAACCAATCCCCCACCCTGCAACCCCTCTTTCCCCTCCCTTACCCCAACCCCATCTCTCTCTCTCTCTCTCTCTCTCTCTCTCTGGTTTAGTGCCTCAATTGGACAAATTCAGAATTCTCTGGTTTCTTAAGCATCAATTTGATAATAAGATTTGTGTAGTTGTTTGATTTCTTTGTTTTGTGCGCATGTTGGGTCTAAGAATTTCAAGGATTTTAGGCAGAGGTTTTCTTTGGGGTTTTGAATATTCGAGACTATTTGTGTGTGACCATGTGGTGGTGTTGGGCAGTGGCTTGGTGATTTAGTGTTTGTGTGCAAGGTGGGCAGTCTCTTGTTGTTGGGTGGCGGTGGTGCTCAATGGCTGTCGAGTTTCTGGCGGTTATGGGTGGTGCAGTGGAGGTGTTGTTGCAATGAGGTTTGATGTAGTTGTTGGAGGGGGAGAGAGAGAGAGNGGGGGGGGGGGGGGGGGGGGGGGGGGGGGGGGGGGGGGGGGGGGGGGGGGGGGGGGGGGGGGGGGGGGGGGGGGGGGGGGGGGGGGGGGGGGGGGGGGGGGGGGGGGGGGGGGGGGGGGGGGGGGGGGGGGGGGGGGGGGGGGGGGGGGGGGGGGGGGGGGGGGGGGGGGGGGGGGGGGGGGGGGGGGGGGGGGGGGGGGGGGGGGGGGGGGGGGGGGGGGGGGGGGGGGGGGGGGGGGGGGGGGGGGGGGGGGGGGGGGGGGGGGGGGGGGGGGGGGGGGGGGGGGGGGGGGGGTAGTGGTGCAGTGGCAATGGCGGTGCTAATGGGCGGTGATGATGATGGTGAAAGACAATTGTTAGTGCAGGGGTATAGTAATTGGGACAAAGAATTAATGTTCAACTTAAATTAATTATTAGAATTGTAATGCATTAACAATTCATTAGGTACTAATTGTTATATTTATAACTATTAAGGTATGAGGATAACTAATTCTTAAAATTATGATATAATGCAGTACTTAATTTTGTAGAAATAACTATTTATTTTGTGGATAAATTTTATTGTACTTAAAATTGAATAATCAGTGTTCAAATTATATTTGATTATGAATATTTTGGCTATTTTAGTTTGATTAAGAAAGAATAAGTTTGTGGAGGAGAGGGTGTGGATTATGAGATAGGTCAAAATTGTCTTCTTTATGAGCAAAATATTCTCAAAAATCTTTAGATTTGTTAGAGAAGGGTATTTTTGGAATTATAATTGTTTTGTTTGCTGATATCATTGTTGTCCGTTACTCAGATTAACACCGTCACATGGAAGGGGTCTACATGTTTTGACTTGTTGAAGAAAATGTGTGGCCGTGTTATTATTGCAATGTCAGGAGTGGTCGTATCATTTAAGCAAAAGTCCCCCCGGGGGGTTGTGAGAAATTTACACTATATTCTATATACAAAATCTCAAAATATGGGGATTGGGGTTAGCTGCTAATTGAATAAAATGTGTCTAAAAAAAAAACACTATAAGGTGGCATTATTTGATGTGTGCCTATAAAGTGGTCATATAGATTATAGAAGATATAGGGTAGTTAATGTGTCATTAGGTCAACCTACATGGCTGTGGTGGATTTACATTGGGGGCAATCTTGAATTTCTTTTGGATATATTTAATATTTTTAAAATTTGCACTCACTAAAATATTTGTAAAAATTTATGACTACTTTTATACTTGAATAATACTTTTGAGATCTAAAAAATTTGACCTAAAAATGTATTTTGATGTATTTCTAATGAAGAAGTCCAAGAGTTGTAATTAATATAACTGTAAGTCTACTTTACTAAAATAATATAATTAGAATAACGATAAGTCTACAGTACAAAAAAAAAATTTGAAAATTAAAAACTTTAAAGGTTAAGTTATAACTCTTAAGAAATAAGAAATAACTCTTTGAAGTTATTCATCATCGATTGTAAATATTGTGATGGACATAAGATGTTATGATCGATCACTAATACCTTTTAAAAGGTATAACTTTACTTTTGAAAGATATAATTTTCTTGATCAATCATAAAGTTTGAGTTATAATTTGGTCCCTGAAAGTTATAACTTGTACATATGTTGTTGCATCTTTTGCTATTGTATCTCTTTTGATGTCGTAGACTTACTCTTAGAATAATAATAATGAACCTTTTATCTGCCACGTCATTATGGCACTAGATAAGGTTACTTTTTATATTTTTAAGTGATTTTTCCATAAATTTCTTTCATATGTTTGAATGTCAAACAAGCATCACCAATTAATATTTGATCAATAAATCAGAAATTTAGAGGATATATGAACGTACTGTACGAAAAACCTAAATTTTTTCAATTTGCTGTTTGTCATGAATTTCCGTAAGTATATTTAAAATTTACTTGTGTAATAAATTATATTTGAAATAACGTATTTCGATTGATTTTTTAATATTGACAATTCAAAATATTTGTGATAAATTGAATAGTTTTAACATTATAATTAAATATAATAACTAGTCATAGTTTGCCCCCATTGCACATAAATCCTGGCTCCCCCCCTGCTTATGTTATTCTCAACAGTTCTTTATTCATTCTGGTTTGTTTTGGGTTTTTTTTTCCAGATTAAAGATGGGTTTGCTGAAGGGAAAGACCTTGTGGTTAGTGTCATGTCGGCCATGGGAGAAGAACAAATCTGTGCCCTCAAGGACATAGGCCCAAAGAACTAAATTATGTGTCTCTCTTGTGGATATGCATGCTGCTGCTGCATGCATGAAAATGACCTCTACCTCATCGAAATTGTCTTGGTACCACAAGTTTCATAGTGAAACTTATGAATATTGACATGCTTGTCGTTTTTTCTTTTCTGAAGATTTGCTTGGGTTTAGACAGAACGTTACGATTTTTTTTTTTTTTTTCTCTTACTATCAATTTTAGGGTTTTGGATGTTAGTATGTTACTACTATGCGGGTTATAATATTGTTTTGTGTGTCATAAAATATATTTGGGTGTTTGGTGCGGTTGTATAAAAGGTGGCATGGGTGTTTGGTGCGGTTGTGTGACGACTATTGAGAAGCTATGGTAATCCAGTGAGTTCATGTTATTTTGTTGGCTGTTAGGTGATCAAGCTGCATGGCTATGGATGATAAGGGTATGATATGTTACGGGTACAATGATATAACAAAACTTAAAAAAATAGGATATGAATATGACCATGATATGTCTACAATAAAAGAAATCATAACCAACATTTTTCTAGTTTGTTTGCTTAGAAATAGTTTTGAGAAGAAAAGTAAGGTTTATTGGGATTTTTTAATTATTTATTCAAAAAATCAAGGAAATTGCACGAGCTCACAGATTCATTATACATAAAGGAGCTTATTAGTAAAATCTGGTCTATAGTTGAAGTTCTTGTTAACCAACAATCATTGTAAATATTCCTTTTGGTAGGATTGATATTAAGTTATCTACTATTTATTTTTTGAGACCCCAGGGCCTTGGAAGAGGTAGTTATTGGTAAGTATCAAAAGTTTTTTAAATTTTCATATTGAAGCAATAATCGATGAAAAGGACGAGGATCTGTGGAGGGTGATTGGGTTTTATGGGCATCTCAAGAGACGAGAAATCTTTTGGCGGGGGGGTTGGGTGGGACTAGACGGACGTGCTTGGCAAATTGCTGATTATCTAAAGGTTATTGATGATTGTGAGCTGGTTGATGAGGGATCTCTAGCGTACCCATTCACTTGGTGTAATGGTAGCTTGTCCCCTGTTTTGCTCACTAATGATTTTTGATGGTGTTCGAAATTAATTGGCCAAACTTGTAAAACAGGATCGGGCGAAGTCTGATATGTGGGTGGATATCTGAGTAGGAGAGTGTGTATGAAGGTGTATGCTATGAGTGATCAACGAAGTAAAAATGAAGTATAAGTGGTTTGTTTTAGTCAAGAACGAAGGTTACATTCATTGTAAGGGAGACTTTTGCTCTTTGAGGATTATATTAACTTGGAGAAGGCGATGAATGTTACACAGAGTTTGGCTCGAAGCCGTTACAAGGTATTACTTAATTCCCTCTTTTTTTTTTAGTCTATAGGTTGCCTCTTCGGTACCCCGTAGCACCCTTAGTTATTTATACTACTAATGGCTAGGGTTTCACATTTGTCCTTCTTAGCTGATCCTTTGATCCCCTTTGTCTCTGTCTTCATCTGGGCACTATAGTCCCCAGAACATTTCTATGTCCACTACTTACAGTCTGTTGTACTTGATCTGTCTCCACTATTTGTGGATTTTAGTTCATCAGAGCTGCTAGACAGGGTTACCTTGTCCCCTATCCTCATGTCATGCAGTTGTTTAGGTTGACCTTGTATAGGGCTCCCATTTTTCGAGCCAATACCTGTAGTAAGCTCGTTAATATCGAGCTTCCCTGAAACTGGTTCGTAGCCCAGTTCGAGCCCAACAAAAAAAATCGTCTGAATGGCTTCTTGGGCAGCTTCTTGTCAACTCAAAGGATCTTGAACTCTAAAAAAAGTCTTTGACTTTAAACCAATCATTATCAATTCTGATTATTGTCAATTGAGACTTAAAAGTAGCTAAGATTGAAGATGAGAGGTGGACAGATGGTCGCAAAAAAAGATTTCGTTTTGAACAATTGTGGTCATGTGAACGCTTGTGTTGATGTTATACGTAACTGTTGGCAGATAACAATCAATGGTTCTGGATTTCAACAATTTACTAATAAAATAAAAGCTTGTAGAGTAGGTCTTCTAAAGTGGAAAAAGGAGTCGATTGGGAATATATTCATGAGCAACTGAGAATTAATAGAGAAAAGATGAATGTCTCGAAGACAGGAGTAGATGACAGAAAATACCAAGGAGGAAATCAAAGACAAATCAATTGTTGCAAAAAGGAGAGCTAATGTGGAAGCAAAGGTCGAAGGCCCATTGGTTGCAAGGAGATAAGAATACTAGATACTTTCATGCCCAGGCAAAGTCTTAAACGTCGAAGAAACATGATCAGAGGGTTGAGAGATGTTCAGGGCAGATGGACAACTGACAAGAGACAAATGGAATACATAGCAGTCTTTTACTTTCAGCAGTTATTTGAATCTGATTATCCTGCTCAAGATGCGATTGAGAATGTGGCATGCTGCGTGCAAAGTAAAATAACTCCCCGATGAACCAGATGCTTCTTAGAGAGTTTTAGGCCTGTGAAGTGGTTGAAGCTTTATCTCAAATCCATCCCTCAAAATCCTCGTGTCCAGACCGAATGGGCGCAAATTCCCATCAGAATTGCTGGGACACTTTTGGTGGAGATTGTTGGACTAAAGCAGTTTTGTAGAAATAAAAATTGATTCTTAGTCGACTTTGAGTCTAAATTAAAGTGAGATCCACTCACCGTTTTAAGTAAACTTTCATGAGTTCGTGTTATACTTCGTGCTGAGAGTAACGTAGTATATTCACTTGTTCAGATCAAATAAGAGGTGATTAAGAAAATAGGCTCCAAAAATGTGAAAATAGAGGTTGAGATAATATGAGATTTAACACCCATCGGTTGGGCAGGAAACTTTACATGAATATATAATATATACATATCTCAAGTTTGCTTTATGAGTTGGGCCCCAAGGGGCATTGCAATTTTGTGGATGGATGAAGACCTAGATGGTCTTGGGTTCAACTATATACGTTGCCACTTTTTGCTTGGGCCTTGGGCGTGGTTTAGATTCAACTTTATTTTTTTTTCGAGAAAATTCGGTTATGAAATGGATCTTTAATTTCTTAACTAAAATTTAATTTCTCCCTGTTGGAATTCAAATTCGCATTAGCTTGAATTGAAACTTCCCTTTAGTCTGCAATTTAAAATTGTGTCTATTCATTACTGGGTAGACATCAACGATGTTTTCTGGGTTGCATCAATTCGGATGATAGCTATCCAGAATAATCACTATTCTATCTATATAAATCCAAAACCATTTTGCATTATGAACTTACAAGATTACGGATTAGAAATAAGGCGGCCATTACATTCATCATTCTCATAGATTAACACTCTACATTTCTAAGAGTACACAACATGATTCTGGTTTGCTAATCAATCAAATTAAAGTGTTACTTCTGATTACGTGAAGATCATTGTATCTTGGGAGACATACGTCAATATTTTTATTAACACCAATGTGGAGGCAAAATTTAATTTAAAGACATAACGTCAAATACTAGCATTGATCTACAAAATTCAATCTTTGTTCCTAGTCTGCAAACGAGTCATATTGCAGTTTATGTGTTATTGTTTGTTCTAGTATGTTACTGTTTTGCTCTTAATGACATCAACAAATTTAGTATATTTGGAAGTTCAATATCATTCAAGAATGTCAATTAGTAATTCATCATATTGATATCACTCTACCAACAGAAACGTTACACAATTGGTCTTGGGATGTCTAAACTCAAACAAGTTTTGATTAAAATTGAATTATACCAATATTGAGTACAATCAGTGGAAGATATGACCCAATTTCAACCGATAAGCTTATGCAATGTGGTGTACAAGCTTTATAGCAAAGGTTCTAGCTAATCATCTAAAGAAAGTGTTATCACATGTTATTTCGGAGTATCAAAGTACCTCGTTGATCGTTCAATTATAAATAATATTTTAATTGCTTATAAACTAAATCATTTCTGCGAAGAAAAAGATAAGGTCAGCATGGATATATGTCGCTACAGCTAACCATGAGCAATGCATATGACTTGGTGGAATGAAATTTTTTAGATGCCATGACGTGGAAGCCGGGTTTTGTGGATAGGTGGATTTAGTTGATTTTGATGTGTCTGGACTGTGACTTTCTCTTTGGCTATGAATCGGGAGCAGTCTAGGGGTTTTTGGACCTAAGAGGGGTTTGAGGCAAGGTGATCCATTATCATGGTATTTGTTTCTAATTTGTGTCGAAGGATTTTCAAGGATTATGAAGGATGCAGAGAACAGAGGAGTTCTATAGGGCTTTTCAGCAGGCAAGGGTGGACCTTCTTTCTCCCATTTATTCTTTGCAGACGATAACCTATTGTTTGCAAAGGCGACAATGCTACAGATATTAGAGATTATCTCCGAATATATGAAAGAGCTTCTGGTCAAAAAATTAATCTGAATAAATCAGCATTAGTCTTCAGCAGAAACTCCTCGTCGCTAGAAGTGGAAGAGATCCAAAGAATGTTAGACTTCCAGATACTTATAAGTCATGATAAATATCTAGGGCTTCCTTTAGTTACTAGGAGGTCTAAGAAGGCGGTTTTTGGTCTTTAAGGGAAAGGGTGTGGAATAAGGTGCAAGGGTGGCATACAAAAAAGTTGTTGAGGGCAGGGAAAGAGGTGTTGATTAACGCAGTCGTTCAATCGATCCCAACTTACGCCATGCCATTCGTTAAATTACCAATGTTGTGTTCAGAAATGCGATCAATGATGGCATGGTTTTGGTGAGGGTAGTCAAGATTCCCGAAGAGAATGTTCCTGATTTTTCAAGTTTGGTTTCTGCGACGCAAAACAAATTTAAACACATTTGTCACGCTAAAAAAACGTCGCTAAATTAAATCATTCGNTTTGCGACGCAAAAAAAATTTAAACACATTTGTCACGCTAAAAAAACGTCGCTAAATTAAATCATTCGCAACAAAAAAATTAATGACACCAAAAAAAAAATTAGCAGAATCATTTGCGATGCTCGTAGTTTCATCGCAAAAAAATTAATTTTTTAAAAAATACCCCTTAAAAAATAACGTTCTGATAAAATTTGTTACCTATTTTCAATCAATCGAAAACAATAGTAATACCCGTGTCACATTTTTTTTTTTTTTTANTCTGCGACGCAAAACAAATTTAAACACATTTGTCACGCTAAAAAAACGTCGCTAAATTAAATCATTCGCAACAAAAAAATTAATGACACCAAAAAAAAATTAGCAGAATCATTTGCGATGCTCGTAGTTTCATCGCAAAAAAATTAACTTTTTAAAAAATACCCCTTAAAAAATAACGTTCTGATAAAATTTGTCACTTATTTTCAATCAATTGAAAACAATAGTAATACCCGTGTCACATTTTTTTTTTTTTTTTTTATCAAAAATCAACTCAACTAATACATGTCACATGTTTTCCATTAAACAACTAACACAAACAAGCATCAAATACCGTCCAAACAAAAACATATGGTACAAATAACACAATAAAGAATATAAGTACACTTAACCTTTCATTCATAAAACTTATACAAGTCATCAAAGTATCTGACAATTTAATCCACATACATGTTTTCAAAAATATTTAGATAAATAACTAAGTTAATTCTTTAGTTTAAGTGCAGAAATTCATCTGTTACAAAAAAGGAAAAATACATTAACAAGTCATCAATAAAATTTTCCAAANTAACAATTTAATCCACATACATGTTTTCAAAAATATTTAGATAAATAACTAAGTTAATTCTTTAGTTTAAGTGCAGAAATCCATCTGTTACAAAAAAGGAAAAATACATTAACAAGTCATCAATAAAATTTTCCAAATACATACATATTCATCCAAATATAAAATTATCAAGTTCGTTGTGACAACTTAACTAGATCTTGGTGGCCGACTGGTCTTGCTGCCCACCAGAGAGGTTTTTCAAAAAGTTAACACCCTTTACAGGTCATTTCGAAGGACTTTGGGATAATACATTTGTGTCTTGCAGTCAAAGTCATCTTTCGGGATTCAAAATGATTCACGGTTTGTTCCTACAAGTTTGTTGTGACAAGGTTGTGGTGGTTGTCAAGTTTCCGTGGCCACCGGTGAGATTTTTCACAAAGTCGCACCCTAACGGGATGTTTTTCTTCAAGCTCTCAAACTGGGTCTCGGATTGAAATGTCGTCTTTTTCTACAACTTTCTATGCACAAATTGTTGGTCTTTTTCTGTTTGTATGAGAAACGGAGCACAAACAGGCTGATTGGGATCTTTAACTCCAAGTCTAAGGTTTTATAATTCTTAAGTGTGAAAATTTCTAATTTTTGTCAAACTCTCAAACTAGGTCTTAGATTGAGAAGTCGCCTTTTCCTACAAGTTTTTATGCTCAAACAGTAGATATATGTCAGTTTTCATCACAAATAGAATGAAACCGGACTTATTGGGATCCTTAACTTAAAGTTTAAAGTTTTCTAATTCTAAAGTATTGAAATTTTTAGTTTATCATCAAACTTTCAAACCAGGTGTCAGATCGAAATTCTATCTTTTTCTACAAGTTTTATGCCCAAATAATAGGTCTTCGTCCGTTTTCATAGTAAACTGTGTGGAAACGGGGTTAGTGGAACCCTTAGCACTAAGTTTAAGGTTTTATAATTCCTAAGTGCAGAAGTTTCTAGTTTTTTGTCAAACTTATCAAACTAGGTTTCCGATGAAGACGCCGTCTTTTTCGACAAGTTTCTATTTTCGTCAAACTAAGGTTTTTTGATGCTCTAAATCCATTTTTAATGCTATTTTCACCAAAAGATCCTTAGTACATTACTTAATCAATTTCTCCCAAACATGATCACAACCAAATCAATCAATTCTTTTTGAGTCCCACATCATTCATGCAACACGAAATAACACTGTTTACTCGAATTAAATTTTTAATAATAATTCAACAAATCTATCATAATATATAAATATTCTATTATTTAATTCTAACAAATGTACAGGGTTTTACAATATCACAAAACATTTAACTGAAATTCAGGATATTTCTTGCCAATGTACACTAATATGAAACAAGAGGCAGCATTGAAGCTTAACTTCTACTACATTTTGTGCATAGAAAGTATGAAACATTAGGATTACACTATAGATATTTTATATTTCAATCCCTCAATTATATGCTATGCCTCATATTACCCCCATCAACTATCAAGTTTCTCATACTGCATTCCCAGGTATGGATGTTTCCAATTGCAAGCATTGAAAATGTTTATTTTACTGCACAAATGTACATTTGGTTGGGGAGTGAAGTGAAACCCAATCAAACAATTGAGGGAGTAATATGAGAAACGAATAACAAGACAATATTTGAGGGGTCAAAGTATAATTTTCCATTATGTTTTGGTTGGTTTAGGCGGTTCAACAATGTATTGTCCAATAGCTGCAGCTAAAGCTGCCATAAGGTTGGGATCCTTAGTTATGGAAACAACATAGTCTTCAATGTTACTGCAGTTTCTGCTGGTGTTGTAGTCTTCTTCTCTATTCTTAAATGGCATCCCACTCTCTTTAGTCGTCCCAGAAAGCGTAAGATCAAGGGTAAGATTTGGTTGAATAGGATTATCTGCAATTGGACAGGAACCTCGAATGATCGAGCGAACGGGTGAAGATGAAGATTTCCCAACTGCACCATGTCCATGGTTGTGTTCTCCTTCATAACTCGCAACTATAACAGACTCGTCCTCCATGCTTCTCTGGACCTAAGGCCCGGATCAGATCACAAAACATAGCATTTTCAGTTGGAATGCAGCCATTATTTATTTTTTTCACATTGCACATTTCTCATACATCAGTTATAGCCATCCCGAATACAATGGCCTTGTGATGNAGAGATTTTTAGGGGTTGAGTGATTGACAGTGGTTTAGGGGTAAACTAGAGAAAACTCTTACCGGCCCGGGGGGGGGGGAAGCCTGCTCAGGTGGGTTGATGGAGGTGGTGTCAGGCATGTGGGTTTTGCAATGGTGTAGCTCGATTTCAACGGTGGTGGATTGTGGAGCTCGATTCCAGAAGTGGTGGGTGGTGGATCTCGATTCCAACAGTGGTGGATAGTGGCGCTCGATTCCAACAATGGTGGGTGGTGGCGCTTGATTCCAGCGGTGGTGGGTGGTCGATGGCTGGAGAAGGAGATAGAGAGATGGGTTGGTCAGTGGCTAGAGAAGGAGAGAGAGAAATGGTCTGGTCGTAGGTTGGAGAAGGGGAGAGAGAGATGGGTTGGAGAAGAGAGAGAGCAATGACTAAAATGTCCAAGGTTTTGAGAGTATAATGACTAAAATGTCCCTTAATACCCGACATTTTCCTTTAGGTTTTTTTGGACGGAAGTCAGGGGTGAGGAGTAAAGTGGGTCCATGTGTAAATGTTGAGAATGAAATCAAAAATTTAAGGACAAAAGTGTAATATGTGTAAAATTTTAGGAACTATTGGTGCCTTNACGAAATTAAAAGTTTAAGGACGAAAGTGTAATATGTGTAAAATTTTAGGAGGTGCCTTTTACCCTTTTTTAAACCTTATAGCATGGTGTACCAAAAACCACAATAAGATGCATCTGGGCTTCAAGGGGTGGTATCATATCAATACATATATACATAGCCATCGTTTTTCTTGGGGAAAAGGGTTTTGATTTATTTTTAGTACAAAAAAGGCTTCCCTGTTGCTTCTTGATTTCGACTCAAGCCTACGTTTGCTTGGTAAGCTTAAACACACTAATATCTCCTCCACAAAGGTGAAATCATTTCTTACTTTTGAGAAATAAGTTTGAAGGGGTGGTGACAAACATAACAAGTTTGATTGTAGGATATATATTTGATTGTTTCACGTTAACCTCTTCATTTTTTCACAACATGAGTGGAAATCGAGAAACGCAAAATTTTACGGCTCTCTTGACTGATGAAGTTGTCCTCCATGAAGGCTACTTAAGATGCCGCCTCTTGTTTTAGTACATCAGAAAATGTATTCCAAAAGTTCAATCACATTACATCATGTGACCAAACAACTTTTCCAATCAATAATAACTGTGCGTGTAAGATCCTGCACAATATAAAAAATGAGAACAGATCTCTCCCTTGGTGAACTTGAGTGAACCAGTTGAGTGACCAACCACGCTGCTTGGAACAGCCTGCGAGGTCCGGTGGTAACCTAGAACGGCAACGGGAGACCCTGGGGGAGCGGAAGAACGATCCAGTAAGGCTGAAAGAGGTTCCTGGAACAAAGAAGAACAAGTTAGAAGGGCGCCGGAGTGTTTTCCGGCGTATCCCCTCCGACGATCTAGTCAGTCTTTGAGAGAGAGAGAGAGGAAGGAGAAAACACTGAGTGTGTATTGTAGTAAAGAGTTTTTTGTTGCATACCCGTCTTGCCTTTTGCAAGGAGTATTTATACCTCAAAAGCTCATGATTGCTGTCAGTGTAGTCAGTAGGTGATCATTAGGTACAGGCAGTGTGCGCACTGATTCTGATGAGGAATGTCTTCTCTTCTTAACTGCTCGGGGTCCCGAGCAATCAATGCTGGGTCATCGGGATGCCGACGGTACAATGTACTCCTCTCGGGGAGGATGCAATAAATGCTCTGTATTAGGAGCATTTATTGCCTTTCATTTTCGAGCCTTACCGCATTGAATGCGGTCTCATCAAGGGAATGGTGTAATTAATCGTTTGCTTTCCCAAGTCGCGTGTCAGCAACGGCATGCGGTTTCTCTGTCTTCGATGTGATATCATACGCCACGCGTCCATCCCCCATTGGCTGTGGCCCCTGCATTCCAGTACGTTCTGACACTAATTGTGTAAGACGAGGTCATGATGAATAGCCTAGACTAGCCTAGGCTAATGACCTGTACGTCAATAGCTTATCCTGGAGTAGAGGAAGCGTCCAGGACGGGGTACCTCTCGGCACCGAGGAAAGGCTCATCTCGGAACCGAGGGAGGTATACCGACCGAGGTACCATATCAGACCGAGGCTACGTGTTGGTTGTAAAACGTACTGAATGCCATGATCCTATATGACGAGTACCTCGGGGGCGAGGACCTTTATGCGCCGATGGTGCTTGATCTTAGCAACAGTGTTTTGGTAAATACCGAGGACACGTGTCTTCATCATGGAGTATTTCAGAAAAGTCCCATCAACTGCCCCCCAGCCTTCGATCTTCTGACACCGAGGGCACGCGTCGTAAGGAGACGAAGGGTTTCCCAACAACCACAAATGCTTCATCATTGCCTCGAGCCGCTTTCCCCGGCTTAGGATGTCGTGTGCATTAAATGCGTCGTTTCGTTTTTCGCGCCCAATGATGAAACAACCACTATATAAATGGGGTTCCTCTTGCATTTTCTTGTTTCGCCATTCCGAACTTCCTCAAGAGAGCCTTTTCCTGAATCTTCGCCGGAGATCTCTTTCCTCTTCCATCGTCGACTGCCCATTCTTCCTTAAAGTCTTAAGGCCAGCAGACCCATCGTTGCTTCTGAACTTTCTGGAAGGAGTCGCCTAAAGTTTTCCAGAAAAAACTCCGTTTGGCATTCGGGTGAGTCCTAGTTTCTTTCTTCTTTTCTTCCTCCTATCCCTTTTTGTTTTCCGATGACTGGAGGTGTCTCCGGTTGATACTTAGCGACTAATCCTCGGGAAGCTTCCTCAGGGATTTTTAAGAAAAAACACCCTCCACTTTCTCACTTTCTTAGAGATGCCTCGTCGTCGCCCTGCTCCCGAGAATCCTCAGGCTGGTTTTCGGGGTCGGGAAAGTATAAAGTAAAGGGTGATGAGCAGATTAATAGGTTTAAGGTCAAGTACGGCATTCCCCCGTGCGTAGACATAGAGGATTATGACTCGGTGGTGCACTCTCCTACCCTCGGGGCCGAGGATGCTATGCCCTTTTATACCAAGGCCATAATAGAGGGCGGAATTAGGTTTCCTTTACCCCCTTTACTTCTTCAGTTCCTCTCTCACTTCCGCCTCTTCCCCCGGGCAATGTTGCCTTAATGTCTTCAGAATAATTATGGGGGTCTTAGAGCTCAATAGGCGCCTCGGGGTAAATATTGGGCTGAACGATCTCCTTTTTTGTTATTCCCTCTTGAGAGTCATGCCTCACCAACACTTCTACCTCAAGGCCAGGGACCCCTCCATGTACCTTGTAACTCATCTTCCCGACTCGGACAAGGGGTACAAGGACGATATTCTTATTTTCAAGAGATCTTGGCAGAGAGGTGTTGCTCCCGAGTATAGCGACTTGTTATGCCCTCTGGAATGGAGAACGACAAGTACGTCGATTCCTTCGGGTTTATTATTTCGTTCTCCAGATTTCCCATGTTCATGACTACTTTTTTTGTTTGTGCAGATATCCCTGCTCGGGAAATAGCTCCTCCCCCTCGGTCGCGGGTGAACTTTGCCGACCTAATCGCGATTTGGAGATTTACTGGTGACAACAGGTTCGGCCGGGCTGCCCACATCCTGCTGAATTACACCCCCGGGTATAAGAAATTTTCACAGCTTCCTCAGCCTTTTGAGTCTTCGCAGTGGTCTGAACTTTTCGATTAGGCGGCGAGGCAGGAGGTCGAGGAAAACTTGGAGGAAAACCCTGATCGGGCTTCGGAGGCAGAGGTAGAGGGAGTAGTTGAAGAGCTCGGGGTCAGAGAGGACTTTGTTCCTTCGGACGCCGAGGTGGGGACTTCGGGAGGAGATTTGTGGCCGGACTTCCAAGTTCTACAATCTCTAGACGCCGAGGACGCCCTCGAGGTCGCGATGTCCAGCACGCCTCGTATTGACCTAGGGTTCCTGAGGCAGAGGCAAGCCCTTGCTGTCGGGAGGGGTCGAGGATTGACCGACGGTGCCCCCTCTGCAGGGACCAGTTCCACCCCATCCTCAAGAGTTCTCAGTCAGGGTCAAGTGCGTGACCGGGATCCTCAGGTAGAGGAGGAGAGAAGGGTCAAACATAGGCACGATGGCCTCGACAGAGGATCCAAGGCATCTTCCGCTCAGCAGCAAAGCGGGAGAGGCCGTGGGTTACCCCCTGCTCCTCCGCAACAGCAGCAACAACAACAACAACGACAACAGCAACAACAACGGCAGCAACAAACNATTAGCAAAGCGGGAGAGGCCGTGGGTTACCCCCTGCTCCTCTGCAACAGCAGCAACAACGACAACAACAACAACAGCAGCAGCAGACTCCCCCTTCCCTTCCGCCGATAGTGGAAGCCGCGGAGTGGAATCCCCGAGCCACCGATCACATGAACCGAGTGATCAGGGTCGATGATTCCATTTTGCTGGATCCTCATGTCGCCAATGCAGTGAGTGAGACACTGCATTTCGAGGCTGACATAGCGGCTCACAGGGGGCGATCAACGAACGTGTTGTTCCGCTCTATCATCCAGAATTTCCTGGTGGTAAGTTCATTTTTGCTTTGGTTTCTTCTCTCTCGCTTTCCATTTTTGTGACATGCCTTTCTACCTTCTTTGC
The DNA here is from genome assembly GCA_963454935.2 of Ilex paraguariensis. Classification (NCBI taxonomy): domain Eukaryota; kingdom Viridiplantae; phylum Streptophyta; class Magnoliopsida; order Aquifoliales; family Aquifoliaceae; genus Ilex; species Ilex paraguariensis. Next base: position 25,111 of record CAUOFW020006691.1, on the reverse strand, counting down.
AGGCTACCCAACAAATCTCCATAATAGCTGCGCGGTACCATGGGTCTAGGATGGACTTCCAGCGGGCCCGAGAGCAGAAAGAAGAAGCGGAGGGGGCCCTCGCCCGAGCAATGGAGGACGTAGCTGCCAGGGATTCTACCCTGGCGGGGCAGGCTGCTCAAATCGAACAACTCCTCAAGGATGCCGAGTCGGCTAAGGTTGGCGCTGAAAAGCTAAGTGTTGCCCTTACTGATGCTGAGGGGAGGATCACCGAGCAGACGCAACGGCTTTCTGCCGCGGAGGAGAGGGCGGTTGGCTCAGAGAAAAGCTGTCTAGCTCTCACCCAGGAGCTGGACAGGATCAGAGCCGAGGCACTGAACAGAAAGTCGGAGGAGCAACTCCGGGAAGAGTTCGCCGATGACGTGCTCCCTGCTCTTGAGGAAAACAGCAAGGAGTTCTTCAAGAAAGGGTGGGACGAGGC
>CAUOFW020006690.1:0-23228 GCA_963454935.2 Ilex paraguariensis | reverse complement strand
CCAAGTCAAGCTGCTGCTTTAATTCATTCTCCTTCACGTCTATCTGCACCATGAAAAAGAAACAGGCAATAAATTAAATTTCTTCAGCTCAAGGTTAACCTGGAAATAACAAATAGCGCAATCGACAAGATTCTCAATCTTACAGCATCATAAATTTCATCATTTTTCTCAAAGTCACCACTTTTGCGTGGGAGTATGTGGATATGAACATGAGGAACTGTCTGTCCTGCCTGAGGCCCGTCCTAAGGCATCAACAAATGTCAAGAAGTTAACAACAACAAAAAACCATCACTAGAAAATTATTCCTTCCCCAGCAGCAGAAGCAGTCAGAGAAGGATTTCAACAAAAACTAACACAAAAATCACTGGAGTACGTAAATACTTGCGGCACATTAAAATGTTCTCATTCTTGTTAATTGATACTAATGAAGGCAATAATGCCATGACAGTGACTTTGCATATTGCGAGGCAGGGGGTTCAGATCCAGGAAGGGTCTCAAACATTTATTTCGCAACACAGGACAGAATTTGTTTGCTTGATTTTGTTAGCTTAATTGGTAACTAGAGGCTTGAAAATATCAGCCAAGGCAAAACACAACAGTTACGCTTTAATCCACCAGGTTCAATGCTCTTTGAAGCAGTTCAACTTATGGATCATCATTCTTGTACCTTTTGTATTTCTGTAAAACCCTTCAGACAGCAGAAGGCAATAATTAACTTAACATTTCCCAAACAAATGAAACAGTAACATTCTGATAAAGCTAAAGACTGATTGCTTTATCAGATGTTTAACCAAAATAACATCATCTTTAACTATTTTTCAAACCAGTACAACCTAGAATGCCAGTTGCAGATTATACTGTATTATCTCTTTCATTATTATTATCACAACATCAAGTATGTGACATCAATTTGAGTTATGCAACTTTTCTCTCTTTTTTATGAAGTGTTTCATTTGGATTGGTTCACGCCAAGATACGGCATCAACAACAGTAACTGACTACATTTCATATGAAGGGGAGTTTTGTCACCCCAAAAAAAGTCAAAAAAGGTGACAAAATGTCTAGTTAGTAAATCCCAAATTCTAGGTTGCAGATCCACATATTCAAATCTGCTTTTGCGAAAATTGTTATTCAACTCTGGGAAGATGTAGACTTAACAGAAGGCATCCAGAAAATATATGATGAAAAGATAGGCAGAATTCAAAAAACTAACTAATGATTGACATTCCAACAGTGCAGCTGTCTTACTTGGATTGCAAATGTGAGGGAAGATGCCTTGTGGAGCGACTCAAGTCGACCACCAACTTTTTGCGCTGTAAGCCATAAATCATGAGTCTCATCAGCAGTGAGATCAACAAAGCGCTTCACCTCACGCCTTGGGCAGACAAGCACATGTATATAATGTCAAGGCAATCACATGATGGGATTAGGTTCCTAACTGAACCATGCAACAATACCACCACCTTAAATATAAGGCATGTAGGCACACAACCATTTCGGTTTCAATAATATTACAGCTGTCAATTGACAAAAGCAATTAAATATTGTAGACACTAATGCAAATAGTCAGGATTTGATCATTCCCCTTTTGGCAAACACACCGCAGCCTCGGCAAAATATCATTATATGCAGCCCACAGCAGCATAATGGCATAGGCAAACAAGCATACAAAAAATTCTCATAAGGTCAACGAGTGACAAGAAGAAACGCCCTAACTTTAACTCACACATGGTTTGTGTCCATGCGCCCATACATAACACATGTATGTGCAGGAAGAATAATAAAACAAACTGCCCTGCTATACAAGTTAGAACTTACTAGTAACACTTTCCCCACCCAAATTCCATTGAATTATAATCAGCTTCAATCAAAAAGTAAGTTTGCCATGTAACTAGTTTCCACTTCACAATGCTGACACTGATATTGCCCCTGCTGCCATGATAGCTAAAGTAGACAAAAACTAACGTACAAAATCCTCACACAACCAGCTTATGAGTGTTCGTATATCTCTTACATAAGGAGATATGTGCCCATCTAGAACGACGTGAATGATTGTGCCACAGCATAACTGTTTGCCGTGGATTGCATACCGTCAAGTGACAACAAAAGGTATTACTGTGAACATTTTTCCGATTACATATGGAGGCTACAACAAAATTACCCAATTTAACCCGGATAAAAATGTATAATGCTAAAATAATTAGAATCAATTCCATATTTCTTTCCAACATAGACAAAGCAAAGGATATGACCTGAAAAAAGAAAAGAAAATAGATCACAATCAAAGAAATTACTAGAGAATGGGAATAGTAAAAAAAAGAAAAGAAAATGAACAAAATGCTTTATTAATGGCTAATACAGGGGATGGGCCTCATATATCGCCAATCAGAAGGAATAACAGAGAGAATAAACATGAATACATGCAAAATGATCAACGAAAAAATGAGAGTTTAAGAAGTCCTGGATCTGTATAATTGTGTATGATGTGTATGCTTTGTGTCTGTCTATGTCTGTTTTCACACACATGAATGTATTTGGTTGTGTGTACACAAGTGCATACATGCACATAACAGCTGCTGATGGTAATTTCTAAAAGCAGAAACTGGCTGATTACAAAAAGCTACGACTGATTGCCTGGAAAATGGAAATGCATCAGAAGGACCACCTTCAGTATGCTGGCCCTCGAATATTTTGCTTCCCGGATGTAAATTTGTGCACACTAGTGTTTAATTGAATTAGTAAAACATGACCCCAGATTCTACACTTGACGCATGTTACTTTTACATTGAGGTAGGCAAACACAGCTTGAAGAGACCACAATTAAGAATTTGAGCTAGAGTGGTGTGCTTCCTATTGATGTAATGCTAGGGTAGATGAGGTAGTGCTAGGGGTAGGGATGAATCACAATTGACATTGTTCTTTAATAAATCATGTGGTCCTCTGTTAAACACAATAGCGAGACAAGGTCCATGTAGTCCACTCCAGCTAGACATGATTCATATATTTGACTCCAAGATTCCAGTTGGTTGGGGCACGGCTTTGATAATTGAGTTCTTTGCATATATTTCATTAACCAACCTTAAAAATATAGAAAAGAATTAACGAGCCCAAGTAACCCTAAATACATAAACTAGAAGTTCTAAAACACCGACAATAGTGGTAAAGAAATGTCTGCATGAAAACAAGTTTTCCATATAACGCGGCCTCAGAAATCATAATCAATTTTACAAGACTACATTCACAGTCTTATCTTAACGCTTTCGAATGAAATACAATGTATGCCTTGGGAAAACCCTAAATCGTGGTGCACCACAGGCATGATTGTAAGATTTATGCACACAGAACCCAAGTGGTCACCCGTCTCTGTGTGTGTGTGAGTGTGTGCTTGTTTGTTCACATATATATATAAAAAAATTACCAGGAACAACAGGGCGGAGGTTGACCATGGCATAGGAAAGGTCGTTGAAGTAGAAGACTTCCTTGTGACCAATTTTGTATGGTCCGAACGTATAATACTCCGACTCCATCTGAGAGAATTTTGATGCGAATATGAATGAAAATTGCATTACAACTGCCCGAGCGAATGAACTGAAATTCCAACAAAAACGAAAAAGTAAGCTATTTACGCTTGCCTTGTGGGTAGATGACGACGCTCTTACAATGTGTAAGCACTGTCTAAGGGAGGGCTTGGTGGTGACGGTGGTGGTGGGAGAAGTGGCGGCGATGGATCGGAGTCCTCCGGATGAATACAGTGAGATGAACCGAGAGGAAGATAAACAGGGCAGCAACTTTAGCATTACTTTAGACTTCGGTGCTGCTTTGTGCCTCGGGATTCTCAAATTTTTGTAATTAAGTTATTTTTATGTCTTGGGTGCTCTCAACACGTCAACAATAGATTAGGGTTATTTTACATTCTTCATTCGAAATTTTTATGAAGAAAAATTATATTTTTTATACCCATCAATCGAAAATTAAGGTTATTTATATGAGTAAGAATTATGATATTTTATCTTCCTATCAAATATTATATAAATTAATTTTTTTTATCCGACCTTATCTGATCAAGTGTATTACTCCTACTTGAATTTCGTCCAAAATAATCAAGTAAAAAATTGGGTGAACATATATTTTTTAATTATTAAATTTGAATTATTTTAACAATTTAATTAAGTAACTTGCATTAATTAACCAACATAATAAATCAATAATACAAAAAAAACATAATAAATTAAATAATACATAAACAATTACAATAAATCACAATAAAAAAATCATAAACATCAGTACATCAAGATTGTTGTACAAATATAATACCAGTTGTTTTACGTCTAAACCATATCACACACACACACACACACACACATATATATATATATATGCGGGTAGGGTCGAGTAGGAATACAAAATTTTTAAGGGTATTCTGCATTTCTATCCAATTTTTATGGAATACCAAAAATTCTTCCTTTGGCCTATTCGATCTTTTACGATAGCCAATTGGTAGGGTTGGATAAGATCGGATAGGGTCAAAATATGCGAATAATCAAAAATTTGAACACCCCTATCAAACCAAACCAAGCCTTATGTTCCAATCATTTGGGATCAGTTATATCAATCCATCTTCGTCATTCATTTCAATCATGCGCTATATGTTCATTTAAGTTAAATATTTTCATATTTTTTCTTATTATGTTGTTCAATATTAGTTTAGGTCTACCTTTACTTCTAGTACTATTAAGAGAAATTCTATCACTTTTTTCTAACTGGTGCTTCTATTGGTCTCCATTGAACATGACAAACCATTTTAATCTATTATTTCTTAATTTATCTTCAATTAGAGCTACTCCTACCATTTCTCTAATACAGACATTTCATATTCTATCATTTCTAATTTTTCCACACATCCACCTTAGCATCTCATTTCCGCTACACTCATTATGTCACTATGTTGTTTCCTAATTGTCTAACATTCCATCTCATACAACATTGTTGTCTTTATAGCTATTTGGTAAAACTTACCTTTCAATTTTATTGGTATCCTTCTATTACATAATATGTTAGAGGGTTTCCTCCATTTAAGCCAATTGGCGTTGATTCTATGAGTTACATCATCTCCGATCTCTCCATCATTTTGAATGATTGATCCTAGATATCTAAATCATTTACTCGTTGGTATTTCTTGATTTTCAATCTTAACTTTTCGTTATGTCTACTTGTTTTATTACTAAAATTGCATTTCATATATTTAGTTTTACTCTTACTTATTTTAAATCCTTTCGAGTTAAGTGTCTTTCTCCAAATTTTTAGCTTATTGTTAATCCCTCTTTGAATCATTTGCACATAGCATACATTGTGGGACATCATCTTGAATGTGCCTAGTGAGTTCATCTATAATTAGGGCAAATAGATATGGACTTAGGGCCGATCCTTAGTGTATTTCAACCATGATTAAAAATTCTTTATTTTCTTCCACAAAAAACTTAATTATAGTTATAGTCCTGTCATACACGTCCTTTATCACCTCAATATATCTATTCGTCACTCATTTTTTCAAAAACCCTCCATATTATTTCTAGGCACTTTATCGTATGTCTTTTCTAGATTTATAAATACCATATGAAGATTTTTCTTATTCTCTCTATACTTTTCTATGAGTGTCATCAATAAATATATAGCCTTCATAGTTGATCTGCTTGGTATAAACCCAAATTGATTTTCCTACACTATAGTCTCAACTCTTAGGCGATGTTCAATGACTTTTTCCCATAGTTTCATTGTATGACTCATTAATTTTATCCCTTTATAATTATTACAATTTTGAATATTTTCTTTATTTTTTGTAGATAGGTGCTAAAATACTCTTTCTCCATTCATATGATATTTTTCTAGTAGCAATAATTCTATTGAATAATTTCGTTAGTTACGTCACCCCCCTCATTCTCTAAGCACTTTCAAACCTTAATTGAAATCTCATCAAGTCCTAAAGTCTTGTCTAATTTCATTTTCTTCAATACAAATTTTACCTCTGAATTTTTTATTCTACGAAAGAATGTTTTATGAATCCTACAATTTTCTATCTCTTCTAAGTTTTCTAAGTGATTGTAATTTAATAGTTTCTCAAAATAGTCTTTCCATTGATCATTTATTTCCTTATCTTTAACTAAAGCTTTTGAGTCTTCGCCCTTGATGCACTTAACTTAGTTAAAGTCTCTTATTTTTCTTTGTCTAATTTTAGCTACTTTGTTAATATTTTTTTCTCCCTGTTTACTATCTAATTTTTTGTACAACTCGTCGTAGGCTTTTAACTTACCGTGTCTAACTATCTTTTTGACTTCCTTGTTAGTTAATTTATATCTGTGGAATTTCTCGTTAGTTCTATCATTTTGTCATCTCTTAAAGAAATATTTCTTTACTTTAACTATATTTTGCACGTCGTCATTCCACCACCAAATTTCTTTTCCCATAAACCCTCTACCCTTTGACTCTCCAAGAACTTCTTTCCAATTTTCCTAACGTCTTCCGTCATCATACTATACATATCGTTAGTATCATATTCTAGGTTCCATAAAGCCTCCTTAAGCATTCTACTTCTAAATAGTACTAGTTTCTCATCTTTTAGATTCTACCATCTCGTTCTTGTTTTTCGAATGCTTCTATTTACTCTATGTTTCCTTTTATATATAAATCTAGAATTTTTAGCCTATGTTAAGATGTTAAGCTCTCTTCCGAGATAACATTACAATCTTTAGATGCTAATCAGTTTGTTCTTCTACTTAAGAAGTAGTTTACTTAACTTTTGTTTGGTCTATTCTCAAAGGTTATTAGATGTTCTTCTTATTTTGTAAACAACGTATTTGCCACTTCAATGTCATATGTCATTGTAAACTCTAAAGTACTCTCTTCGCAGGGGCAGAGCCAGGAATTTATACGTGGGGGACACTAACTATAAGTTTAAAAATTTGTCTTCTTAAGGATTAAAGTTAAAGACAAATAAATTTTTTAAATTATATATAATACCTAAAATTTCATTGACAAAAGAGTCAAAAATCAATATACATAGGGTACAAAAACAAAAAAAAAAATTATAAAATAAGGTTTTAATTAGACCCCTTTACAAAAAATGAGACTAATTATAGTCTTTTACAATTGGCTACAACGTGATTTCATGTTTTGAAAGCGTTGCATGATAATCAATGCAATCGAAAATGTCATTCTTTATGTATACAATCAAGTTATTTGTCATCCATTGATCGTTCATTCAATTACGCAATCGATTCTTCAAAATCTTTATAGTCGAAAATGATCTCTCTATTGTGGCAGTCGCAACTGGCAAGATCAATGTCAATGTCACAAGTAAGTAGACCAATGGATATACCACGTATTTTTTTGTCTCAACCATTTTCTGGGTAAGATCTCCAATCCCCAACAAATTTAAAAACTAAATACTACTAGCGCATATCAATAATATAACTATCCAGCTGATCAGAAAGTATCATGAGTTCTAGTGAAGAAAATTCTTTTGGATAAAAATGGGCAAGACAAACCAATTTCTCATTGTCAAAAGCTAAGAAGGAATCAGAAGAACTCAAACATGTCACATAAAGAAGTAAATTAGTGTTTGACTCGATAAAACAATTATTTAGCTCTGGAAGTTGCATATTTATGACGGTATAAAATAACTCAACTTGATCGTGATACAAATTTGTCTTTTCTTGAGTACGTCTTGACCTCCCTCGTGCTTTAAAGATATCATCCATCTTTGGAACAACTATCTCATGTGTTTTCACAAAAAGATGTGACATCATCAAGAAAACAACTCCAACCATTTTTCCTCATTATTTGAAGTCATTGCTTGGATACTTGAACTAATGTCATGGCATTCACGATATCTTGATCTTTCCTTTGTAATGCCTGTGACAACTCATTTGTGATTCCCAAAAATGCTTCTCATCAAATGAAGATTGAATACAAACTCAAACAATTATAGCAAATCCAAAAGAATATTTGCCTCCCCTCTTTGTTCTGCATTTATACCATCTTTTGAAACCATATCAAGTACATCAATCACTGATGAGAACATATCAATCAAGCTGATCAAAGAAGAATAATAATATATCACAAGCACATGTAAGATTAATTTCATGATTTAGGTCTCGCTTACTTGAAAGCTCCTCATTATGGAGTAATTTAATAACTCTAGTTGCTTATTTCTCCCTAAGAATATTTGGTCGTTTACATGAGGCTCCCACAACATTCACAATATTAGCAACCAAGTTGAAAAGAGTCGTGATGTGAATATGATTCTTTGCAACGACTACAAGAGCTAATTTCAATTGATGCGAAAAATAATGGATATAATATGCATATTTATTCTCTTTCATTATAAGTGTCTAGAGACCATTGAACTCACCTCGCATATTACTAACCCCATCGAAACCTTGCCTGCCCAATCTTGACAAGCTCAATCCATGTCTAGCAAATAAATCTTCTACAGCTACCTTAAGTGAGAGAACACTAGTATTAGTAACATGTTTAAAACCTAAAAAGTGTTCAACTACATATCCCTTCTTGTCCACAAATCGCAACACAACAACCATTTGTTCCTTTGTTGATATGTCATGTGATTAGAAAACAGTGCATCACCAAGGTGGGTCACAAATAACATTACACGTTTCAACATAAGCTACAGTTACAATGTCTTTTTGAATTTCAGGCGAAGTCAACTTGAGATTCTCAAGAGCATTTTTCAACACAACAACTTTAATATCCTCATTGTGATCCGCAAGAAATCTAAGAAGCTCAAGAAATTTTTATTGATTACTTGAATTCTCAGATTCATGGTGACCACGAAATGCAAGCCCTTGCCTTAGAAGAAATCGAATACAATCAATGAATGCATTCAACTCGGTTCTGTACTCACTTCGAGTTTGGTCTGACTGTTTGAAGAAAATAACTTCAATACTTTGCTTTAAATTTATTAAATCTTGACATTTTCTCCAAGCTTGGTTATGAGAACTATTAACGCCTCCAGCATGCATTTGGAACTTCTCCATTATGTTCTAATTTGAAAAGCCCGAGCTAACAAAGGTTTCGCCACTCGATTGTTCTCCCAAATCTGATTTAAAATATAACAACACAAATAAAATGTTGCATCTTTTGCTACACTATATTCAAGCCAATTACCAAACTGAGAAAATCAAGTTTTGTTAAACCGTCGGAGTGTAACATCAAATCCTTTTTGTGAAAAATTATGGTAGCGGGGTTGACAAGGACCCTTTTGTAGATAAGTTCTATGAATTTGATCTCAATCATTAGGAATCTATAATCTGAGGTTGTATTCCGGGATCTGTTGAAAGATCTGCCAAATTAATATCTATGACTTTTCTTTGAAGAATCACCACATTTGTTTGGAGGAGGTGATAACTCTGACTCAGACTTTCTCTTGAAGTACTTCTCCATGACTATTTCAAAAAATTATTCAAGAAAATGGGTTTATACATACACTTCTACAATTAATTAAACAAACTATTTTGCCAATTTTATCACTATCATTCTAAAAAATATATTGTATTAGGAAACAAATACAAGTACAAATGCATAAAAGTATCAAATTTATAATTTTAATAAACCCAAGAAATATCATTCAAAGTATTAAAAATAGGTTCGGATTGAGAGTTACCAAAAAATATTTTTTACTGTCGACTCAATAACTACAACTCAAGGTCTTCAAGGCATCCCCAATTACTAATTCGGGCTATAACAAATCAAGAAAATAATTAGGGCAAAATGCACAAAAAAATAAATTAGGAAAAAATGCATAAAAATTTAAATAATGGTAAAATGCATAAAAATATAAATTAGGGTTAAAAATTAAAATGCACAGACTGTGTACTGTGCACAGTGCATAGATTGTGTGTTATTGTTAAAAATTAATTTATTGTGTGTGTTGTGTGCACAGACTGTGCCGCTGTGCGCGTGTGTTAAGAGAGAGAGAGAGAGAGAGTATTTACTTTTGTCGGTGTCGGTTGGTGGTGGTCCTGCTGTGTCGATGCAAGGAACAAGAAAGACCAGAAGCACCTTTACTTTACTCTTTAGTCTCTGTTCTTTAGCTGGGGCAAGTGGGAGTGAATGAGCTGTGAGACAGAGAGAAAAAAAAAAGCTACATTTTTAATAGGTATTCCTATGTTGGGCCAAAAACTTTGTTTTTTAATTGTAGCCCAAAATTTTTGTTTTTAATGTTGGGCCAAAAGTTTTTGTAATAGGTTTGGGTAGATAATATTTGGCTCAAATTTTTTTGTTTTAAATGGGCTTAATTTTTTAATTCTTTTGGGTAAATAATGTGAACTTAATATAAATGAGGTGGCACATATAATATATTATATAAATATATAATACATATACCTAACTAATAAAATTTTTTTGAGGGGGGCACTTGGCCACCCTGGCCCAGCTGTCCCACCGCCTTTGTCTCTCCGGCTTCATTTCGATCACTATATCCATAACTATCATGCACCCTCTCATATTATCTCCTATCTTTTCCTACATGTCCATTGAAATCTCCACCTATAATTATCTTCTCTCCTATAGGTATATGTTGAACTAATTCATCGAGTTGCTCTCAAAATTGCATTTTACTATGTTCCTCTAACCTTACTTGGGGTGCACAAGCGCTAATTATATTAATTATATTCTCTCCGACTACAAATTTGATAGATATAATCCTATCTCTTTTCCTTGTAACTACTACTATGCTATCTTTTAGGCTTTTATCTATAACTATTCCAACTTCATTTCTATTGGAATATATTCCTCGATATTAGTTAAGTCACGATTGGTAGTAAAATTCGGAATATATAAAACATCAATTCATTGGTTAAATATTGCATTATTCATGACATATATCATAAATGTATTTTTTGTAAAATTATTATGTATTAAATATTATTTTATAATAGTGCATACATACATATATAATATATTGATATAATTGGATATTTGAGTTGGATCTTTTCTAGTCAGCACGAGTGACTTGGCTAAAGAGACTCATCAAATAGTGAAAAATTAGTCAATCTTACTTGGAGTATTTTTAGTCTTCTGTGACAGTAAAGAGTTGAAGAAATATTAATGAAATTGAGAAAATATTGGTGCAATTGATGATATTATGGTGAGTGGTAGCAGCTAGTTGAAAGGCTAGCTGATATATCTTCCACTATAAAAACGATTTTCTGAATACAGAGAGAACACACCAGAAAATACCCAATTTAAGAGAAAACCCAATGAGAGGAAATCCCAACTCTATTGCTTGCATATCAAAGAGATTTTTTAACTCTCAAAGGCTAGCTCCCAAATTATCAAATTTATTAAGTTCTGTTCCACAAATTTCCTACATTGGTATCAGAGCAACAAACGGTCATCAAACATCGCAATTTTTCCAATCGTTTTTTTGACTGTATCTGATTTTCGTTCCTAATTATACTTTTCACATCCCATGAAGCCTAGAGGAGTTCACCACTTTTCTGTCAAAGATTTATTGCTTTTCATCAAGTCCACCAGATTCCATAAGAAGACAAGAACCTAACAATTATTTCACATTTTTAGTGGATTGTTTCTTTTGCAATTCATATTCTACCAAACTAAATCAAAGACTCTGCACATTCTACGAAGTCAAAACAAAGACTTAAACTCTTTTATAGTTTTAAGTCATACTAGGTGTCTTGGACACCTACAAATTGTGCCATATTTTGGTCATCAAGGTGATTTGATCAGAGTTTATCTATTGTCGAATCCCAGTTTTTGAGTGATTGTTGAAGTGCAGCAAAATTGTCATGGTATTCTCTTCTTGCTGTTATTCGATTGACTAGAACTGGTGGTTAATGCGGAGGAAATAATAGTTCACTTGAAACACTCTCGAAACCATATATTGGTAACAAAATTAAATGGGATCAGTTTTAACCAATTTTACCTCTTTATTTATTTTTCAATAATTTGTCAATATGGGGTCAAAGACTGCTAGCATAGAACTTAGTAAAACTAGGAGACTTAATGGAACAAATTATTCAACTTGGAAAAATAATATCCATCACATATTATTTCAAGATAAAGTTGAATATGTTATTGACAAACCATATCTGAAAGAACCACCCCTTAGGGCCGGAGAGGCCTCTAGAAACACTTACAAAAGATTAGTAGAAAACGATAAATTGGTTAGATCACTCTTGCTCACTTTCATGGAATCCAATTTAGAGATCATTTTTTAAGAACATGAAATTGTTAAGTCTATGATTGATTCTATAACATAAGTCTATGGTGCTGCTTCTAATATATATATTCAAATTTTTATTGAAAAATATAATGACACTTTTTATGAAAAAGATGTGTTTATTGTTGAACATGTCAATAAACTTGTAACTAAAAAGTTGGCATCTCTAGGCAACACAATTCTCGATAAAATGCAAGTTTTCACTATTTTGCATAGCCTTCCTAATTTATGGGAGTCCGTTGTGATTTCTTTGAATATGTTTGGCCAAGATTTATCAATGGCAAAGTTATCTATGTTGCTAGACATTGAGGCGAGAGAAGGGCTAAAAGGAAAACTAGTAATGTGTCAAACTTAGTTGCTAGTGTCTCATCTTCCCAATTTGTCATGGACACCCCATCTAATAATGTGTCAACTACTCCATCTTTTCTTAAGTTGAGACAAGATAAGCACTTTAAAAGAAATAATAGGAAATATAACAAGTTCAAGGGACAAAACAATTTTAAGGAAAAACAAATTGGTGTTTGTTATAACTGTGGGCAGCTCGGTCATCACAAAAGAAATTGCACAAAATAGAATAATGGTCAAAATTTTAAAGAATCAAGAGATATTGTGAGTGTGATTTATGAGTTGCTTCTTGTAGACTGTGACTTTCTTGCATGGTGGGTTGAATTTGCCTCTTCTCGACATGTGACTAAGACTATAGATAATTTTGTTGAAATAAAAAAGATGAAAACTGGTGACCATAAGTTATACATGAAAAATAATAGTTATTTTGATGTGCTTGATATTGGCACTGTGAGAATTTCGTTGTCTAGGCAAAACAACCTCTTATTGACTGATATACTTTATGCGCCTAATATGCGGCGTAATCTCTTGTTTGTTCAATGTTTAGATAAGGGTTTTGAAGTTTATTTTCGGTCTTCTAAGGTTTCTATTGGTAAACATGGTCGTATTCTTGCCTGGGGAACTAAAGTTGATGGTTTTTACCTTTAGAATGTTGTTAGTGACAACAATAAAATTAGTTCTTCTTCTGCTTATATCGATGTCTCTTGTGATGTTAATGTTGATTATATTTTATGACATATGAGATTAAGTCATATTAATTATAATAAAATAAAAAAGATGACTAACATTGGATTGATTCTAAATTTAGATCTTCACTTGAAACCATGTGAATCTTGTATAAGTGAAAAAATGACTAGAGTCATTTGAAAAATTAGAAAGAGTTAAAAATTTGCCAGAATTAACTGTAACACCCCCCCACTACCCAGCAAGATATTGTCCTCTTTGGCACAGGGTCACGGAACACTGTTCTCCTCCCCTGCCCTCAAGGGTTTGTTCCTCCCAGGGGTTCCCTGGGAAAAGGCCTCTTTGTAAGGTAAGGGCTGAAGGCTTACTTATAAGCCCAGCAACTCCCCCCTCCGTAACCGATGTGGGATACCAGGATCTCACGATTGTGAGATCCTGGTATCCCACATCGGTTACTGAGGGGAGGAGAACAGTGTTCCGTGACCCTGTGCCAAAGAGGACAATATCTTGCTGGGTAGTGGGGGGGGTGTTACAAATGGTATCAAAGCCGACCCCTTGGCGGTGCCGAGTGTGGGGCCCTGCACGGGTCAGCGTGTAGGAGGGAGGAGAACGGTAGTCCGTGACCTAGCTGCACGGGGACGTGCAGCCCTGAGGGGGGGTGGATTGTGAGATCCTGGTATCCCACATCGGTTACGGAGGGGGGAGTTGCTGGGCTTATAAGTAAGCCTTCAGCCCTTACCTTGCAAGAGGCCTTTTCCCAGGGAACCCCTGGGAGGAACAAACCCTTGAGGGCAGGGGAGGAGAACAGTGTTCCGTGACCCTGTGCCAAAGAGGACAATATCTTGCTGGGTAGTGGGGGGGGGTGTTACATTAACACATTTGGATATTTATGGTCCTCTAAATATTAAAACCCATCGTGACATGAAATATTTTGTTACTTTCACCGATGATTATTCAAGATATGATTATATATATTTACTAAAGAATAGATCAAATACCTTACAAAAATTTATTGAATTTAAGGTGGAAGTAGAAAACCAACTAGGTAGAAAAATTAAAATATTAAGGACGGATCGAGATGGTGAATACATGGCTGAAATTTTTGAACCTTTTTATTAAAAAAATTGGAATACATCAACTAACAATTCTTATACACCTCAACAAAACGGTGTAGTCGAAAAAAGAAATAGAACACTTCTTGACATGACTAGATCTATGCTTAGTCATGCACACTTAAACATTACATTTTTTGTGAGGTTATTTCTATCGCCATTTATATTCTTAACCCTCTAGAACAACATGAATAACACTTTTTTAAATTTTGAGGGATACAAAATCAAGTCTTTCTCACTTAAAAAGTTGGGGTAGTTCGGTTCATGTTAAAATTTTAGGACCTAATAGAGGAAAATTAGATCATAAATCAATAAAAAATACTTTATTGAATATTGTGAAAATTCTATTGGCTATATATTTGTAATTCACCATAATGATGGATCAGTGAGAGTCATTAAAAGTAGAGATGCATTTTTCTTTGAAAATGACTTAGATAAAATTGAGAAAATGGTTGAACTATTTGAAATTTTTAAGAAAAATAAAAATATACAACCACAAGAGCAAATAATAAAAGAGCCTTCACCCAAGGATACTTAAACTAGAATACAAAGGGAAAGACATCCATCTAACTACTTCAAAGATTATTATAAATTCAATAGTGAAGAAATTTCAAATGATCCTATTGATTTTAATGATGCTAGGAATTCAATTGATCATTTAAAATAGAGAGAAGCAATTACAGAACAAATAGAATCTATAGAGAAAAATAAAGTTTGAGAGTTAGTTGATTTACCAATAAATAGAAAAGCAATTGGGTGTAAATGAATCCTTAAAAAGAAATTTAAATCGGATAGATCTATAGATAAATAAAAAACTAGACTAGTGGTTAAGGGATACACACAAAAAAAGGAATAGATTATAATGAAATCTATTCTCCTGTAGCTAAGTTTACCTTAATAAGAATATTAATGTCCTTGGTTGCATACTTAGACGTAGAGTAACATCAAATAGACATTAAAACTGTTTCCTCAATGGTGAACTTAAAGAAGAAATTTATATGTATCAACCACAAGGATATAAAGTTGAAGGTAAAGAAGATAAGGTATACAAATTGAATAAATTCTTATATGGCTTAAACCAATCCTCAAGGCCATGTTTGTTATATATACAATATATATATAGTTATTTACTAATAGTGATATATTGATTAGTAAAACATCATTTGCATGAATTGACATAATCATTAAATACATGTATATATAAGAGTATATATATAGTATACATAAAGTACAATAGTACTTTCTAAATTGAGATTGGTGGGAAAGTAAAATTTTTCACTTCCTTCCAAAATATTTGGAGTATATGAGTTGAAGGGCAAAGACATGAATCCCACATTGATTCTTGGAGGTTCTTCATGGATTCATCTTCATCTATAAATAGAGGAAGAACTCCATTCTCCACTCAAGCTCTCAAGAAATCCTTTTAAAGAGAAGGCCTATATAATGAGAGTTTCAAGTTATAATTTTGTATATATATATATATATATATATATATATATATAAAAGAAGAAATAAAAGGAGGGAGGCGACGTTCGAACGCTAAAACAATGCTTCGAACATGCTTTGCTCCCAGTACTTTTTCAAAATCTCAATTTCTAACAGAATTTGACATACTGAGACTTCAGTTCGTTCGAACGCAACCCAGGTTCGAACGTGACTTGCTTCCAGTACTTTGGCAGAAATCTCAGAATCGAGATACTGAGAGTTGAGTATGTTCGAACTTAGGAATCTTGTTCAAATGTGACATATATTTTGTTTGAAATTAGACTCTAACGACTATACTATTACATCCCTTTCAAGGGGTGTCTTCTGCTATGGATTTGAAGGGTTACACTCGTTCATTAAGAGATGCATAGAACACTATAAATAGGGTTCAAGTGCAAGAACAAAGTAGCAACAATTTAATCCTGCTTTTTTTCCTTGATTCAAAGTTTCTATATTTTCTTATTTTCTATTCGGGTTGAGTTTTGATTCCAAAATTACTAAAGAGTGTAGTCTCTGATAATCTTAAAGTTAGGCATTGTATCATGGGGGTAAAATTTTCAAGAGTCTATCTGCATTATAAGTGGAAAAATTACTATCTTAAAGATAGTGAGTGTCATGCCTTGTCTAGCGATCTATCTTCTTTGATTTTTGATTCATTGCTTTTTACTACTTGAAATTATTTTATCGCACTGTATTATACAACGATTTCAAGATAATAATATTTTTACAATAGATTTTGTGATGGTGAAATCTCATCTTCATGAAGAGGAAAGGCTTGAAAGATTCAATGGGCTCAATTACCAACGTTGGAGTATGAAAGTTTTTTATCAAATGACCATAACAAAGGTTGTCTATGTACCATCCGTGTCATATCCTCACGGAGAAACATCCAATGGACAATCTTCAAATGATGCAGTTTTTAATGGTGATTGAACTTCTAACAATCAAGAATACTCCAACAACGAACAAATCAAGAAACAAAAGAAATAGATAGAGGATGACTATGTTTGCATTTCACCATTCTTAATGCAATGATAAATGCTTTGGTCAACGTGTATCACAAATATCCTACGACATGAGAACTATGGTATGCGATACAGCAAAAGTATGTGAATGAAGATGCCGGTAATAGGTCTTTTCTTATAAACAAGTATGTTGATTTTAAAATGGATGATTCAAAATCTGTCATAGATCAAGTAAATGCTCTCAACGAGATTGCAACTGATTGTGCTGATTTTGGGGAACCATTTTCTGAGGCTTTTCAAGTTTCTATAATTATTGGTAAACTCTCATCTTAGTGGAAGGATTACTAAAGGGTTTTAAAACATAAAAAAAAGTCTTTGAATTTGGATGAACTAATTCAACACATTTAGATTAAGAGTGAAACAAGGTTGAGAGAAAAGGTTGAAAATCAAGGAAATACGAAAAAAGTACATAATGTTGAAGGGTCGGTTACAATAGAATCAATAGAATCTTGCACAAGGATCAAGATAAAACTCCTTATGAGTTATGTAAAAATAGAAGGCCTAACATTAATTATTTTAAGGTTTGGGGTTGTATAGCCTATGCGTTAGATGCAACACAAAAAAGACTTAAGTTAGGAAGTAAAGCCACAAAGTCTATATTTGTTGGTTATGTTATGCATAGTAAATCATCTAGATTTTAAAATTTGAGTACTAATAGTGTTTTTAAATCTACTCGTGCCATTTATTTTAAACACTTGACTATTAAAGATGCAAGTAGACTTGAATTAGAGAAAGACTTAATGATTGAGTTTGATAAATTTGATATCTCTCAAAATAATGAAGAGAATTCTCAGTATATAGTTAGTGGAGATAATACTAATATAGAAGTAATAGTTCAACCAAATGAATTGAGAAGGAGTAAAAGACGGAAGATTGAAAAGAATTTAGGACCCGGTATGTTCATATATTCTACAGAAGAAGATCCTAAAATTTTTAGTGAAGCCATGTCCCTACCCGATGCCAATTTATGGAAAAAGGCTCTGGATGATGAAATTAAATCCATTCATGATAATAACACTTGAACATTGACTAATCTTCCTTCTAATACTAAAACTATAGGATGTAAATGGGTTTTAAGAAAGAAACTTAAAACTGATGGAAGTATAGAAAAGTATAAAGCAAGATTAGTTGCTAAAGGGTTTAATCAAAAAGAAGTTATAGATTATTTTGAGACCTTTTCACCGGTGACTAAAATAACATCTATAAGAATAATGTTTGCAATTGCTTCTGTCTATAATTTAGAAGTACATCAAATGGATGTTAAAATTGCTTTTCTTAATGATACTTTAGATGAAGAGATTTAAAAAAATCAACTTGAAGGTTATGTAGTTAAAGGAAAAGAAGAGAAGGTATGCAAATTAAATAAATCCTTATATGGTCTTAAACAAGCACCAAGACAATGGTATGAAAAGTTTAAGAAAGAGATTAAGAATTTAGGATTTAAAATCTCAAAAGTAGAAAGTTGTGTGTTCTATAAGACTACAAATGATTACAAAGGTTTGGTGACCTTACATGTTGATGATTTATTGATTTTTGGTTCTAACTTATATTGTGTTAATGAAACTAAAAGGTTTTTAGCACAAACATTTGACATTAAAGATATGGGACCTGTGGATACCATTTTAGGGATTAAGGTAAAAAGGAACAATGGAGGTTTTATCTTAACCCAGTCACACTATATGGAGAAAGTTTTAAAGAAATTCAATCACTTTGATCGTAAGACTAGTCAAACACCTTTAAATACTAATTGTAAACTTGTACCCAATGAAAGGGTATCAATAAATCAAGAAGAGTATGCTAAAATCATTGGAAGTTTGATGTATGCTATGAATAATTCAAGACTTGATGTTGCTTGTGCGATATGAATATTGAGTAGATTTACTAGTAATCCTAGTTCTAAACATTGGAAAGAACTGAGTAGAGTTTTGAGATATTTGAAATATACTATAAATTATGGATTATATTATCATTGCACAAGTTCTGTTCTTGAATGTTATAGTGATGCTAATTGGGCATCCTATAGAACAAACTCTAAATCAACTTGTGGTTGTTATTTACTTTAGATGGTGCTATTGTTGCATGGTCTTCTTAAAAATAATCATGCATTGCATTATCATCCATGAAATCTGAATACATTGTTATGTCATTAACTAGAAAAGAAATTATATGGATGAAGAAGTTTGTAAAATGCATTCCTTTTATTTATATTACTAAAGGACCTGTTACTTTGTATTGTAATAATCAAGCAACGATTTACAATACTAAGAATAAGAGAATATCAAATAATAGCAAGCATATTGCTATGAGATACAATCATATACAGAAGATTGTGAAAAAAGTTAAAGTCACACTTGAGTACTTGCCTACTGATCAAATGAAAACTAATCCATTAACAAAACCATTAAGAGGTGAGAAGATCAATAAAACCATGAGAGGCATGAGACTATTACCGATTCAATAGCGATAGTCTTGACTGTAGCTCATTCTAACAAGTTGATGTCGACATGTTGGAAATCTCTTGATTAGAGTTCAAAGGAAATTTTATCAGATATTATCAAAGAAATGTTAATGTGAGGTTACATTTCCGATGCATTGTTTATTTTAGGAATAGTGGGGGTAAGTCTATTCCAACTAAAGTCTCATATTTGGTTAATGCACTATTTTTTCCACAACAAGAAGGTTGAACTTTGTCCTTAACAGAACTCATAGATTGTTTGGGGTGATAGAGCGGTTGTGGAACACCCTTGATGAGTCTGCCTTTGTGAGTATGGAGGTAAGGGCACTTCCTATGGGTTTTCGGTAAAACTCTAGTGTACTTGCTAAGCGGGATCAACGTATGACCTAATAACGCATTGCCTTAAGAGGATCATTAACTCTATGTATAGTGCGAATATGTTTCTTAGACTTTGAATGTTACAAGATCAAGACATAGTTCTCTTATTCTTTTAAAGTTTATAGGTTCATGTTCAACTCTAGGTTTAAGGGATCGTCCACCTAGGGCATACATTATATTGTACCCGAAATTTTCAGTTATTACTATCATATTTAGTAAATAAGTGGGAGATTGTTATATATATATATATATAGTTATTTGCTAATATTGATATATTGATTAGTAAAACATCATTTGCATGAATTAACATAAACATGAAATACATGTATATATAAGAGTATATATATAGTATACATAAAATACAATAGTACTTTCTAAATTGAAATTGGTGGGAAAGTAAAATTTTTCACTTCCCTCTAAAACATTTGGAATATATGAGTTGGAGGGTAAAGACATGAATCCCACATTGGTTCTTGGAGGTTCTTTATGGATTCATCTTCATCTATAAATAGATAAAGAACTTCATTCTCCACTCAAGGTTTCAAGGAATCCTCTTAAAGATGAGACCTACATAATGAGAACTTCAAGTTATAATTTTGTGTATATATATATATATATATAAAAGAAGAAGAAATAAAAGGAGGGCGACGACATTCGAACGCTAAAACAACGCTTCGAACGTGCTTTGCTCCCAGTACTATTTCAGAATCTCCATTTCTGTCGGCAACTGAATATTGGGACTTCAGTTCATTCGAACGTGACTTACTCCCAGTACTTTGGCAGAAATCTCAGAATCAAGATACTGAGAGTTAAGTACGTTCGTGAAAATCTCATTCGAACATGACAAATATTCTATTTGAAATTAGTCTCTAACGGCTATATTATTGCAGCCCTTCAAGGGGTGTCTTTTGCCATGGATTTGAAGGGCCACACTCCTTCATTAAGAGATGCATAAAACACTATAAATAGAGTTCATGTGCAAGAACAAAATATCAACAATTTAATGCTTCTACTTTTTTTTTTGTAATGAAAGCTTCTATATTTTCTTATTTTCTATTCGGATTGAGTTTTGATTCCAAGATTACTAAGGAGTGCAGTTTTTGATAATCTTAAAGTTAGACATTATATCTTGGGGGTAGAATTTCCAAGAGTCCATCTGCATTATATGTGGAAACAATACAATCTCAAAAATAGTGACAGCCACGCCTTGCCTAGCGACCTATCTTTTTTGATTATTCATTGCTTTTCTACTAGTGGGAATTATTTTAACACACTGTATTCTACAACAATGTTATCATACTTTTAATAATGCAATTATAGTTTATGGTTTTGTTCTAAATAATTATGATCATTGTATATAATGGGAGTTATTATATTATTCTTTTCTTATATGTGGATGACATTTTACTTGCCGAATATGATATAAATAGAATCTTTGAATTAAAATATCGGTTAAACAAAGATATGGATGAAGCACATTATATATTTTAAATTAAAATTTCTAGAGATAGAAAGCAAATAAAATTTAGTTTATCTCAAAAATATTATTTGAAAAATATTTTAAAGAAATTCAAAATGGATTCTTGTAAACCTATTGAATCCCCCATTTACAAAGGAGCAAAATTGTCTAAAATTATGGTTCATAATACTGAAGAAGAAATACAATAAATGAAATCAAAACCTTACATGAAAGTTGTTGGTAATCTCAGATATGCTATATTATGCACTAGACCGAATCTTAACTATATTGTTGGTTTGATTGGTCGATATTAAAGTAATCCGAGTATACCTTATTGGTTAGTTCTGAAACATGTACTTTGATATATACAAGGTACATTAGATTTTTCATTAACATATCAAGTTGATGACATAAATGTTAATGGATGCTGATTTTACTGGTGATATTGATGATAGAAAATGCACCACAAATTATATATTTATTTTAGGTTGTGGTGCTATTTCATGGTCTAGTAAAAAGCAATGTTGAATAGCTAAAAATATTATGGAGCTGAATATGTTGCTTGTAGTATGACTGTCTGTGAGACCATATGGTTAAAATGATTTCTAACTGATATAAAACTTACTTGTGTAAATAATATGCATATTCGTATTTTTTGTGATAATGAGGTTGTTATAAAAACTATTAAAAATAGAAAAATCGGGCCCAAAGGGAAGCATATTGAGTTACCAAATCACTTATAAAGTGATATAATACAAAAAGAGCAAGTTACTATTGATTATCTTTGTACAAAATATATGGTTGCAGACCTTTTGACAAAACCTATTAGAATCGAATAATTTAAACGACATATCATTACTATGGGTTTAAATTATGAATGAAAATCTCGAGCTACCAATGGGCCTTTGGTCCAATTGTACTCCTTACCTTGTGAAAACTTTATCTTCTTGAGGTCAAGGGTTCAAGCCCCCCTTCCCCTCCCCAAAAAAATTAAAAAAAAAAAAAACTCGAGCTTGTAGTCAAGTGGGAGATGTTGAAATATGTGGCTAAAATCCCTTGATATTAATTAAGTCACGGTTGGTGGTAAAAATTCAGAATATATAAAACTCCAATCCGTTGATTAAATATTACATTATTCATGACATATATCATAGATACATTTTTTGTGAAATTATTATAGAGGGACTCATCAAGTAGTGAAAGACTAGACAATCCTACTTGGAGTGTTTTTAGCCTTCTTTGGCGGTAGAGATTGGGGACATATTGGTAAAATTGAGAAAATATTGGTGGAGTTGATGATATTATGGTGAGTGGTAACGACTAGCTGATATATTCTCCACTATGAATAAGGTTCTCTGGATACTGAGAGAACACAAAAGAAAACACCAAATTTGAAAGAAAACACATTGAGAGGATATCTCAACTCTACTGCTTTCATATCAAAGAGAGTTTTTAACTATCAAAGGCTAGTTTTTCATTCATCAAATTTATCAAGTCTGTTCTACAAATTTCCTACAATTTCTTTGTCTATCATTACTTGTATAATAAATCTTAAATCTTGTATTTTCTATCTCCTTTGCCTTCTCACCTAACTATGTAGTTTTTTGTAAGCATACTATACTAATTTTTCTCCTGCTCATAGTGCCTACTAATTCCATTCTTTTATTAGTGAGTGTACGTATATTCCATGTTGCTAATCTAGTCTTCCATGGCGAGGAGACCTTTGCTCATTTATCATCGCACCCCGGCGCTGATGTGGCACCTCTAACTTATTTGTCAAAATGCCTTAAGACAGACGCAACGCCCCTAATTAATTTTTCGAAACGCCCCAAGGCAAGTGCAACACATCACTTATGGGGAACGATCTAACATTAGAGCATATATCATTGTTTGAACTCATCATATTGGATCCGACAAAGTTTTACACTGACTGTCGGTTACCTAACGTAATCTTCCTCTTTTATTCTGACTTGGGACAGGTTGTGTTGCATACAACACTGGCGGAGTTTTTGAACACTCCTACCAAAAA
>CAUOFW020006689.1:0-23230 GCA_963454935.2 Ilex paraguariensis | reverse complement strand
ATGTCATGAGCATAATATGAACAACTTAGATATCCATCTACATCTTCAATTACATCATAAGCACATAACCACCATCAACAACTTCACCCAAGCATGTTATACATTGTCTATGCAATTTACACACTTAATCAACATAGGCATTTCATCAAACACCTTCAAGCATAATTATAAACACATATCATTCCTCTTTCATCATATATCTCAATAAATCACAAACAAGTAATTTCAACAACCCAATTCATGCTAGAATTGATTTAACCATTCTTATACCAATTTCCCACATTTTATATTCCATAGGTATGTGCCATATATGAGATTTCATCTCTAACACCCTACCCATTTCATATTTCAAGCCTAGGTTAGAAATAAACCAAATTAGGAAAGGAACCTTACTCTTGAAGCGTAAAACAAGTGGTAGAAAAACTCCAAAGACCCAAATCAAGCTCGAACCCTTGATTTCCAAAATCTCATCTTTTTGAATTTCTCAAATCTGTGCTTTTTGGTACGTAGGTGTAGCCCTCATCATGTAGATGAACTTTGGTCTTTGCCCGAGTCGATTTGACCAAGGGTTTGCTCTAGATCGTAGAGAAAAGTTAAAGAAAACCTTCCTTTCCATCTATTCCCCTTCAACCATACCAACCACCATACAAGAGAAGTCTTGAGGATACACTAAATCAATTCATTAAAATCCAAATGAACTACAACACTCATTCCACTCAGGTTTTTAATGATTTCAAGGCATAGACCACCAGTCTTTCCAAGACCTCAAAAGCCACATCCAAAATTGACCTAATCCATGACCACACACGAGAAGGGCAAGTTTCCTGCCCAACTAAAACAACCACAAGGCCAATTTCTTGTGGAAATCCTTCAATCATGGAAATACCATAAGACCAAGCTCAAGCTATCACTACACTGAGAAGTGGCAAGGTGATTGACCAAACCATCAGAGACATGTTAATTCCAAAGCCAAGACTTGAGTCAATCCCAGTCACTGAACTAGTTGAGCCTGAACCTGTGATTGAAAAAGAGATAGAACCATTAAAGGAAAAAAAATCCTTCTTGTCCTATTCTTACTCGTTTCCCCCAAAGGCTCAAAACAATACAGAAGTTGAATAACCACCCTGAAATCTATGAACTCTTTAAACTAGTGAAAATCAATATTCCACTTCTAGATGCAATCAAGCAGGTTCCATCTTATGCCAAGTTTCTAAAATACTTGTGCACAATCAAGAGAAGCCAAATGTGTAGAAAAGAGCCTTCTTGACGGAACAAGCCAGTGCCCTACTTCAACACAAAATTAATCAACTATCCACATGCACTCTAGCCAAAGCAAGTATAATGAGATTATTGAACAGATTTTGAATTTGAAAAATTGTTCCTATGAGTAAATGTAAGTTCCCTCCAGCAAAGATTGGTGCTAAAGCTCACATGGGTACTTACTTCATCTCTACTATGAATGTCAAGCTCTAAAATGTGAATCTAATCCATAAATGTGATACTCTGGCATAGGATACACTTCTATGATGTGCTCATGTGTTCAAAATTCAAAATGAATATCAAACTATTACTAAACCCATACACTTTGAATAGGGGAATATGGTTAAACATTCAAATATTTTCCACAAAAAATTTTAAAAATTTTCACACATTTTCCAACTATTCTTTACAAAAATTTGGTAGAATATGTGAATGGTGCTTGTCACCACAAAAATTGTTTTTTCAACAAAAATTTGGTGTATCATACAAATGGTACACCTCACCCCCCAACTTGAACTATGCATTGTCCTCAATGCAATAAAAAGATATGGAATACAATGATAGACTTAAAAGGATAAGAAGGGTTAGAGAACACCTTACAATGAATTTTGACAAAAACACCACTATCTGCACATATGAAGAACGAACACTATGCACGGATGAAAGTAAGTAAACAAAGTAACTTGCAAAGTAAAGAATAAAGGAAAACGATTGTACACTAAAATCTAATTGAATAGTTATTCCTTAACAAGGTTCAAATAGACCGGATTCATCAACTATTCTTCCAAAGTTTGAATCTCAAAACCCTCAAAGAATGGTTTAAGTCTTTGGCCATTGATCTTGAATATTTTACCATCTTCGGGGTTTTCTATGTCCACGACTCTATTAGGGTAGGCCACCTTGACAACATAGGGGCCATCCCAACATGATCGGAATTTCCCTTGAAAAATTGAGAGGCGAGAATTATACAAGAGCACTTTTTGGCCGGACTCAAATATCTTTCTCAAAATGGATTTGTCACAAAAAATCGTTGCCCTTTCTTTGTGAATTTTCAAGCTCTCGGATGCATCTCTACGAATTTTCTCCAATTCATTCAAATCCAACTTCCTATGTTCTCTAGCTATTCTCAAATTGAAATTCAAGATTTTTATGGCCCAATAGGCCTTGTGCTCCATCTCTACTAACAAGTTACAAGATTGGGAGACATACCTGGGATGGTCTTATAGGCAGTGTAATAAGCCCACAAGGCATCGATCAATCTAACCGACCAATCCTTTCCATCAGGGTTAACCATTTTCTCTAGTATGTTCTTTATCTTCCTATTGACCAACTCTGCTTGGCCATTAGTATATAGGTGATAAGCGGTGGACACCTTGTGTGTTACACCATATTTATACATTAAAGAATAAAATGGTCTATTACAAAAATGAGACCCACCATCACTTATCATTGCACGAGGTATCCCAAACCTTGAAAAAATATTTTCTTTTAAAAATTTGACCACGACTCGATGGTCATTGGTCTTAGTTGGGATTGCCTCTACCCATTTGGACACGTAGTCCACTGCTAATAGGATATTATGGTAGCCAAAGGACATGGGGAATGGACCAATGAAATTGATGCCCCAACAATCGAATATTCTGATGACAAGTACAGGGGAAAGGGGCATCATGTTTCTATAGGTCACACTTCCCAACCTTTGACACCTATCACATTCTTTGCAAAATAAAACACATAAAAACCATATTGTGAAACTGTAGCTGAAGTTTTCTTGGAAGTGAAGTGTCAACCACACGCCTCAAAATGGTAGAAGTAAAGGACATCCCGTCGTTTATTTTTTGGTACACATCTCCTACTGACTTGATCAAGGCAATATTTGAATAGGTAAGGGTTATTGAAGTAGAAGTACTTCACATCCACCATAAATCTTCGTTTATCTTTTGGGCTCTAATGCGGTGGTATTTGTCCTGTGGCAACAAAATTGCAAATATTAGCATGCCACAAACAAACTGAATGAATAGAAAATAAATGCTCATCGGGAAGGAAATCAGGGATAGGGATGTGCTCTTTGGCATCTTGGACGACAAGCCGTGACAAATGATTCGCCACCACATTCTCGACTCCTTTCTTGTCCTTGGTGATCAAGTTAAATTCTTGAAGAAGGAGGATCCACCTAATGATTCTCGGCTTAGCGTCCTACTTAGACAACAAATACTTCAAAGGAGAGTGATTAGTGTAGGCTACAATAGACAAACCAATGATGTATGACCTAAATTTGTCTAATACAAACACTATGGCTAACAAGTCTTTTTCAGTGGTAGTGTAATTCATTTGTGCTTCATTTAGAGTTTTGCTAGCATAGTATATTACATATGGTCTTTTGTCTTCCCTTTGACCTAGCACTGCGCTGACCGGGTAATCATTTGCGTCGCACATGAGCTCAAACGGTATTTCTCACTTGGGTGGTTGCATGATTGGAGGTGAAGTAAGCATGCTTTTGAGTTTTTTAAAAGATGCCTCACAACCATCCGACCACTCAAAGGGATCCTTTGCTAGAAAATTAGTCAAGGGTCTTTCCAATGCACTAAAATCCTTAATAAATCAACGATAAAAACTTGCATGGCCAAGAAATGACCTAATATCTTTGACGACCTTTGGAGTGGGTAGGTTGAAAATTACTTCCACCTTGGATATGCCTACTTCAATCCCCTTTGTTGACACAATGTGTCCAAGCACAATCCCTTGTGTTACCATGAAGTGGCACTTCTCCCAATTTAGCACCAAATTCTTCTCTTCACATCTCTCTAGAATTTTCTCCAAATTTTCTAAGCAACCATCAAATGAGTCCCCAAACACTGAGAAGTCATCCATGAATACCTCCACAATCTTCTCCACTATGTCGCTAAAAATCCCCATCATACATCTTTGAAAAGTTCTTGGTGCATTGCAAAAACCAGAAGGGATTTGGCAATAGGAAAAAGTACTAAAGAGGCACATGAATGTGGTCTTCTCTTGATCCTCCAAGGAAACTTTATCTGGTTGTAGTTGGAGTAGCCATCCAAGAAGAAATAGAAAAGTTACCCGGGTACCCTCTACAACACTTGATCCAGGAATGGCAAGGGAAAGTGATCCGTTCTTGTGCATGAGTTGAGCTTTCGGTAGTCGATGCAAACTCTCCAATAGGTGACCGTCCTTGTTGGACTCAACTAGTTCTCCTCATTTGCTACCACAGTGAATCCCGACTTCTTTCGTACTACTTGCGTGGGAATGACCCATTTACTGTCGGTAATTGTAAAAATAATGCCCACATCAAGTAGCTTGAGCACTTCATCTCTCACCAGATCCTTCATGATAGGATTTAGTCTTCGTTGTGGTTGTCGGGATGGATTGGAGTCTTCTTCTAAATAGATTATGTGAGTATAAATAAGGGGGCTAATTCCTTTGATGTCGGCTATGGTCCAACCGATGACTCCTTTATGCCTCCTCAAAACTTGCAACAATTCCTCTTCTTGCCTTGGCTCCAAGGAAAAACTTATCACCATTGGAAATTTCTTGTGCTTCCCTAGAAATGCATACTTGAGTGTAGATGACAATGGTTTCAACTCTAAAGTAGGTGTTTGCACAGTTGATGGAAATTTTTTTTTCTCATGTGGTGGAAAATTTTCAAATGTTGGGGTCCAATTCTCCACCCCT
The DNA here is from genome assembly GCA_963454935.2 of Ilex paraguariensis. Taxonomy (NCBI): domain Eukaryota; kingdom Viridiplantae; phylum Streptophyta; class Magnoliopsida; order Aquifoliales; family Aquifoliaceae; genus Ilex; species Ilex paraguariensis. The sequence goes on along the minus strand of CAUOFW020006689.1, from coordinate 18,277 downwards.
TGCACACTTTTCAGCTCCTAATAAACTCTTCCTCCTCCAACTTGGAATTTCAAAATAACTCCATGTGATCCTTCACCAAAGTGTCAATCTGATTGACCTGATGAACTTCCTCATCATCACCCAGTTGCTTGCCCAAATTGAACACATTGAGATCCATCGTGATGTTTCCACAGGCAAGCTTCATTAGATCATTCCTACAATTTATCACAGTATTAGAAGTAGCAAGGAAAGGCCTACCTAATATGACAGGAATTTGTGAACTAGGATTAGCGACGAGGTGAGTGTCAAGTACAATAAAGTCAACAAAAAAATAAAAATTATCCACTTGGACTAAAACATCCTCAACTACTCCCCTTGGAGTTCTCACGCTTCAATCCGCCAATTGAAGAGTGATTGGGGTTGGCTTCAACTCCTCTAGTTGCAATTGTTGATACACTTAAAAGGGTAGAAGGTTGACACTTGCTCCTAAGTCTAGCAATGCTCGCTCCACAGGACAATTCTCGATGGTTAAGGCAATGGTCGGGCAGCCAGGATCCCTAACTTTGTGGTGTGTTGGTCCTTAAGATGGAACTCACTTGTTTGGTGAGAAATGCATTCTTGTGCACATTCAATTTCCTCTTCACGGTGCACAAGTCTTTCAATATCTTTGCACATTGAGGTATTTGCCTGATGGCATCAAAGAGAGGAATGTTTATCTTCACCTACTTAAATATTTTCAATAATATCTGAAGTGCTAGCAACTTTAGCCGGTTGCTTCAAACATTGGGGAAAGGGCCGGGATAAGAATATCATGCACATTCAAATCAACAATCTTTTGCTTTTCAAATGTTTCACACTCCTTGGAGTGGCTTTTGTTGAGACTTTAGGTAAAATGGTTTTGTCTATTTCCTTGCCACTTATAAGGGTGGTGACTGCCTTGAGTTGCTCATAACTCTCTTTGGTAGCTTTGGACGATTCAATCACATGTTGACCCCTTGGGTTTTATTGGGGTTGAGCGTGAAATTTCTCTTTCTCATGTTGGGATGATCCGATAACAATGGTCAAATTAGTGATTTGAGTCTAGATGTCATTAAAATGGCGGTGGTTTAATTATTGATTTTGGTTTTGCTTTGAATGAATTGGTGCCCGACATCCTCCAAATTTCTTTTTTGAGGAGGTTGGTAGGTGGGCAGGTTAGGTGCTCCTTGTTGACCAAACTCTTGTTGAGGTGGGTTTTGTGAAAACCGTTGTGGATTGGACCGTGGGTATTAGGAGCGAGATAAGGGACCATGACCATAGTATGATTGGTTATGCTTGGGTGGAATATGAGGTGACAATAAGCTAGGCCCATGAGGAGTAAGGTTGTCATTCTTCCAACTAATGTTTGCGTGGTTGCTCTATCCCAGATTATATGTGTTGGAGTGTGGAGAGAATGATTGCCAACTTTGGTTGAAAGCATTCACTTGCTCATGATATACCTCTTTGATTGCCAGAATGTTTAGGCACTCCAAAATAAAATATTCAACACTCTCATATATAGAGCAAAACTCCTCGATCTTTGTGATGTTTGACACCTCATGCCTCCTATTCAACTATAGATTCTCTTGCTTGTGGGACAATTTTGTGATTCTAACAAGCAAGTCTTCTTGGTTATGCAAGTTATACATCCCCTCTCCACTTGGTTGATTACCCGGAGAGGACCTTGACACATCGGCAGGATCCATGATATCCCAAGATTGGGCATTTTCTGTCAATGTGTTAAAGTACTCAATGGCCTCATCGGGATCTTTACTTAGAAACTTTTCATTGCACATCATGTCAATGAATTGTCGATGGCCCGGTGTAATTCCTTCATAGAAGAAACTCACCAATTGTCATGGCTCAAATCCATGATATGGAATGGAGTGTAACAAGTCTTTTTATCTATCCCAACATTGATAGAACTGCTCATTTGATTTTTCTGAAAATTTTGAATTTGTTTCTTAAGAGAGTGGTCTTGGGCACCAAAAAAATTTATTTAAAAATTTGAAAAGCATTTGTGTCCAAGAACTTATTGATCAGGGTTTCAATGAGTTCAACAAAGTTTTAGCTTTGTCTTTGAGGGAGAAGGAAATAATTTCAAGCTTGCTATGTCTTCTGATTAGTAGTTAAAAATAACATAACTCTATGCCATTTTAGAACTAATTGTACTTTGATGGAGTTTAAATGATGAATTTTCAAGGCAAAAATTGTACAAGGGACTTTCATGAAACACTAGAGCAAAAATTGGAAAAAGCTTGCACCATGGCAAGAACGTTCAAACACCAATAAACGTTTGAATGTTACCTTAAATCATGTGAAGACCAGATTGCTGAGACATGACATGTTACAGCCAAGAAGGAAGACCCTGAGGTACTTGAGTACCACGTTCGAATGCCAATCAACATTCGAACGTTACAATAAATCATGAGAAGACTAGACTGCTGCATGAAGTGTGGAAATGAACTTCACAGAAGACTATAGGCCACTTGAGTGGGAACGTCAGACTCCATCAGCACATTTGAACCCCCATCAAACAAAGATAGAGACAATGTTTGAATGCCTGACAACGTTCGAATGTTGTCCCAGACTGGCTGTAGAGTAGTTGTCTTTCACTTGGACTTGGGCGGCATGCACTATTCCTTCACACTCTCTTGTCCCCCTCCTCCTTGCCTATAAATACTCTCCCCTTGTGGGAGCTTTGAAAGGAGAGTTCTTGTAGAAAATTAGAACTTGGTTTGTAAGGCTTAGACTACACCAAGAACTAGTAGAGAGCTTGAAGGAGGTTTAGACTCCCACTTGTAGTTGTATAATTAGTCTTAGACTTAGTCTTATATTTACTTGTATCAAGGGAGATATATCATCTTTTGGTTGCGGGGAAACCCACCAAAAGTGACTAGCTTTCTTCTACTTTCATTTATTGTCTTTCACTTCCATTGCTTGAGCTTCTTTTTCCCTTAGAAGAGTGAAACTCTTCCATTTTTCTAGAGTTTTACCAAAGTCGTGAAGGGTAGAACATGATTCACTCATTCTTTGTCGAAGATTAGCTCCTCGCTTATTGTACTTTACCTTGTAAGTCCTCTACTTGGAGGAATGAGCATCACTCACTTTTCTAACTTTACCAAAGCCATGAAGTGTGAGTAGTTTCTCATTTTCTGTTTAGTAAGAGGTGATGAACATGTATAACTCATCTGGAAGTTATATTTTGTGCATTTCATTTATGCTTTAATGCTTTATATTACACCTGTTTATTGAATGATTGAATGCATCTAACAAAGTTAAGGTACTTTGTATAACCGTGGGTTCTTTCTATGAAATGGATGGCTCTCGCATAAAAAGATCCATGTGTTCAAGGCAAGTACTCCGACTAGATCTTCATGAATACCTTTCAATCTTCACCATTATTGGACTTTATTTAAAAGATGGAATATTAACGCCATGGTTGGATGCCTTGTAGAAACACTTGACTATTTGCAGACAGGTTGAGTCTCGGCATAGACAATTCTTGTAAACTTCTAGAAAGGCATCAGAACCACGTTCTTAATTCTTACAATCCACCTTTATCTTCCAATTAACTTGCCGTTGACACGAGAGCTAGTTGAGTTATCAAGCATAAATATAACAAACTGGATGATTAACTACATGTTCAGATCCTCGGGCTAAAGGGTGACTATTTACATTTGAATTTATCTTATATTTTGTGTAGAAAACTTATTTGAAAGAATCTTATATTCTGTTAAGGAAATCCCTTAACTTCAAACTCTCAAGGTTTCTAGTTACTTGGTCTCTATCACTACTTACTTCAAAACACTAATCATAGTTCCCTGTGGATTCGACTCTGGATTTAACCAGATTATTACTACAACTTGACCGCTTGCACTTGGGTGTACACATATCGGATCAAGTCTAATTTTTGGCGCCATTACTGGGGAACCAAAAAAGGTGTTTTAAGGTAAAAAGTAAGAAGACCTTCCTTTTTGTATGGATTCTTTCTTTGATTTATTGTGTTTAAATTATTTTTTTTTTATGTCTGAGCATGATCCTCACTTTCAAAATTTGCCAGTAGAATCTATTGGATTTATGAATCAGTCTGAACCATCTTCACCTAGAATAGTAGCAGACCCTCTTGATAATAATATAACAAATAATGAGAGGCAAGGAGAAGTCCCTGTGAGAGAGGGGGAAGTGCCTAACATTCGAACCTTGCGGGATTACTTAAATCCCACAAGAAATAATGTTTCATCTTGTTTTATCTTTCCTGAAGATGCACCCCTCTTTATTGTAAAGACCGGGATAGTTCAACTACTCCCTCAATTCCATGGACTCAAAACAAAAAACTCATATCTGCACATAAAAGAGTTTGAGGAAGTATGTGGAACGTTTCAAGACAATTTTGAGCTATCCAAAATGAAACTTTTTTCTTTTTCTCTAAAGGATAAAGCTAAACAATGACTAAATTCTTTAAAAGCTCTTTCAATACCTGACTGGCGGGCACTACAAAATGAATTTTTAAGAAAGTTTTTTCCCCTACAGTGCACTAATGCACTTAAAAGGAAAATCATGAATTTTTTGGTCAAAGAAGGAGAAACCTTTTACCAAAGTTTGGAGAGATTCAAGGATCTGCTCCAGTCCTGCCCGCACCATACTTTTGAGAATTTGACTTTGGTAGGATTTTTCTATGACTCCTTGTCCACTAGACTACGTCAATTTGTAGAAATGATGGCTCAAGGAGAGTTTATGGGTAAGAGTCCAGAGGAGACATTCAATTTTTTTTACACCATATCTAACAATTCTCAGATGTGGGACTCAGCCTCCACTACCATTGTTGAAGCCAAACCATCTACTTCCTAAGGGGGTAAATACGTCTTGAGAGATGATGATGACCTAAGAGAAAAAATGTCCACCCTATCTCTAAAGCTTGAAGCTTTAGAGATGAAAAAGTTTCAGCAAGTTGATGTTGATCCTCCCACAGAACAAGTGTGTGGGATTTGTGCGTTGACAAGACACCCTATTGGGGAGTGTCTTACCATTCCAGCATTCAAAGAGGTTCTATTGGAGCAAACAAATGCAATTTCTAACTTCAACAAGCCTTACTCCAACCCATACTCTGAAACATACAATGCAGGATGACAGAACCACCCAAACTTCAATTGGAGAAATACACAACCAACTCCCATGAACCAAAAACAAGGTTCACACCCACCACCTCAAGGAACTCCCACGTATCAACCATACAAACCACCATAAAAGAGGAGCCTTGAGGATACCTTGAATCAATTCATGCAAAGCCAAATTAACTATAAAAATAGTTCCACTTAGACATTTACTGAATTCAAAACCCAGACAACTCAATCTTTTGAGGATCTTAAAAGCCACATCCAAAGGTTAACCAAATCCATGACCACACATGAGAAGGGCAAGTTTCCTGCCCAACCAAAACCACCACAAGGCCAATATCATGTGGAAAATCCTGCAATCATGGAAACTCCACAAGACCAAGTCCAAGTTGTCACTACACTAAGAAATGGCAAGGTGATTGACAGGACCACTAGATACATGCTAATTCCCAAGCCAAGATCTAAGTCAATCCTAGTCAACTCACCAGTTGAGCCTGAACTTGTGATTGAGGAAGGGCCAGAACCATCAAAAGGAAAGGGACCCTAGTGTCTTATTCCTGCTCCTTTTCCTCATAGACTCAAAACTATACAGAAAGTTGAATAATTAGCCAAAAATTTACAAGCTCTTCAAGCAATTAAAGATCAACATCCCACTTCCGGATGCAATTAAACAGATTCCATCTTATGCCATGTTTCTAAAAGACTTATGCACAGTCAAAAAAAGCTAGAATGTCCAAAAAGGAGCTTTCTTGACAAAACAAACCAGTGCCTTGCTTTAACACAAAACCCCTCCAACATATAAAGACTCTGGGTATCCAACTGTGTCGTGTGTCATTGGAAACTTCGGAATTGAACTAACACTATTAGACCTTGGAGCAAGTGTCAATTTTCTCCCATTCTTTGTTTACCAGCAGTTAGGTCTAGGTGAACTCAAACCCACCAGTGTTACACTCCTATTGGCAGACAGATCTGTCAAAATCCCTAGGGGCATTGTTGAAGATGTATTTGTCCAACTGGACAACTTTATCTTCCCTGTTGACTTCATCGTTCTAGATACTTAGCCAGCAAAGCATTTAGAGAACCCAATTCTCATCATTCTTGGTCGACCCTTCCTTACAACTTCAAATACACTAATCAATCATAGGAATGGGGTCATGAAATTAACCTTTAGGAATATGACTCTTGAGCTTAATATTTTTTATGTTGCCAAACACCCAGGTGAAGACAAAGAAGAGAGAGAAATAAATTTCATTGAGTCATTAGTTCAGGCACATCTGTATAACACATTTTGTGAAAACTCCACTGAATCTCCTCTGTTAGAATCTATCACATCTGAGACAATAGATGATGATCCCAAGAATTGCCCCACTCATGCTTTTGAAACATGGGCCCCCAAATTCAAGGAACTTTCACCAAGTGGCACAAAACCACTCTCATCAAGTGTCAGACCACCAAAGCCTGAATTAAAACCTCTCCCATCTGACCTCAAATATGCATTCCCAGGAGAGGACAAGTCATACCCGGTGATAATTTCATCTAAGCTCACAGACTTGCACGAGTCTAAACTGATTGAAGTTCTTAAAAGCCATAAAAGCACCATTGGGTGGACCATTGCCGACTTGAAAGGTATAAGCCCATTGATTTGCCATCATGCTATATACCTGAAAGAGGATTCAAAACCCTCTTGTCAAATGCAGCGATGACTGAACCCTCACATGAAGGAAGTTGTGAGAATTGAAGTGCTTAAGCTCTTAGATGTGGGGATAATCATTCCCATCTCTGATAGCAAATGGGTTAGTCTAACCCAAGTTGTGCCCAAAAAGTCTGGGGTCACTGTGGTCAAGAATGAAGCTAATGAACTAGTACCAATTGGAGTCGTCACAGGATGGTGGATGTGTATAGACTACCGAAAGCTCAATTTGGTAACTAGGAAATACCATTTCCCCCTTCCTTTTCTTGAGCAAGTCCTAGAGAGAATTATAGCCCATGAATTCTACTGTTTCTTGGATGGGTATTCCGGATACAATCAAATTGAAATTGCACTAGATGACCAGGAGAAAACTAGATTCACATGTCCCTTTGGAACCTTTGCATTCAAAAGGATGCCATTTGGACTTTGTAACGCTCCTACAACATTCCAAAGATGTATGCTGAGCTTGTTCAGTGACATGGTCGATAAATTTTTGGAGGTGTTATGGATGACTTCTCTGTCTATGGTGACTCATTTGATTCATGTCTGGCCAACCTAGAAAAGGTATTCGTAAGATTTCAGGAAGCCAATTTGGTACTTAATTGTGAGAAATGTCATTACATGGTAACACAAGGCATTGGCTTAGGTCACGTTGTGCATAAAAGTAGACAAGGCAAAAATAGATCTAATTGGAAATCTGCCTGCTCCAAAGACTGTAAAGGATGTCCGATCATTTCTGAGACAAGCAGGATTTTATAGGAGATTCATAAAAGATTTCAGTACTATAGCTAAACCCATGTGTCATCTCTTGATTTAGGACGTAAATTTTGGATGGAGTGAAACATGCCATAAAGCTTTTGACAAGATTAAAGGCATGTTAATTTTTGCCCTAATCATGTAACCCTCTGACTGGACCCTACCCTTAGAACTAATGAGCGATGTTAGTGATTATGTTGTAGGTGCTGTGTTACGGCAGCGAAAAGATAAGAAACCATTTGTAATTTACTATGCAAGCAAGACTTTGAATGAAGCTCAAATGAATTACTCCACCACTGAAAAAGAATTGCTTGTTGTAGTTTTCGCTTTAGAGAAATTTTGTTCTTATCTCATTGGTTCTTTTATTGTTGTATTTACTGACCATGTAGCACTGAAATTTTTGCTCATAAAGAAGGATGCAAGCCAAGGCTCTTGAGATGGATACTCTTACTCCAAGAGTTTGATCTAGTCATTAAGGGCAAGCAAGGCGTTCAGAATGTGGTGGCAGATCATCGGTCCAGATTATCATACGACTTTCAGGAGGATGAAGTACCAATCAATGAAAATTTCGTTGATGAACAACGGTTCACCATCAAGGAGACACCATGGTACGTTGATATTGCTAACTTTCTTGCTACGGGTATGCTCCCTCCATCCTTTGCAATGATGGACAGAAAGAAATTTCTGAGGGAGGTTTGCAACTTCTTTTGGGAGGATCCATACGTATTCAAGTACTGTAAGGATCAGATCATAAGATACTGCATCCCTACTCATATAAGAAGACATGTAATATCATTTTTCCATTCTGAAGCATGTGGTGGCCATTTCTCATCAAGGAAAACTGCTACGAAAATCTTGCAGTGTGGATTTTATTGGCCCACCCTTTTCAAAGAAGTCCATGCATTCTGTTTGGGATGTGATTAACCTTAAATAATATATAAATTAAAAAAATAATAAAGTCGAATTAGTGTGATAAAATAACTAAAAGCTAGCAATTAGAGTCAATTAGGGTTTGTGCGGTAATTAGGGTTTTATGTGTGTTATGTTTACAAGTTGCAGGATTAAATGCTGCAATACCGGAGAATACAAGGAGCAATGCATAAAAGCATAAAAGAACAAAGGCTAAAGTGTAATTTCCCAACAAGAAGAATCAGCATACAACGCAAGTTGCAAATTCCAGCAAAGCACTACCGTCCGGAAGGTGGTGATGGCGTCCAGACGGTCCTTCTTGATGGTTATCTCCAGCTTTCCACCTCATGCTTTCCTGATGCCTATATATATGTGTTGCAAGCCTCCATTAGAAATAGGCTAGAACCAAGAAGATTCAGAGAGAAATCCAAGAGAGAAAAAGAGAAGAGAAAAAAAAAAGAGAAAGAGAAAAGAAAAAAAAGAAAAAGAGAAGTGAAACACGATCCTGTCCGTAATACACTTTAGTCCGAACTCTGTACTTTTAAATTTCTGTTATATCTTTCTACTAGGATAGTTGAAATGCCGCCACTTTTTTTTGTCTTAATTGATAATAAAGGTGGTTGTGTTTCAGTTGTTCCTTGTGAAAGACATTTTAAGTATTGCCTTTTAATTTCAGTTGTAATGAAAACCGCCTACACTCTTTGCTTGTCTGGAGCAATGGGGCGTGAGTAGTTTCGTATATCCTCCAGTGAGAGGTAAACATATGTACAATACTGTTTAGATTATGGAAATGCTGATGACTTATTTATATTTTATTTATCTATGTATTATATGCTTAATGCGTGATACAATGATGTGCATAATTCTGGTGTTGTGCCTTGAATTATGTCATCAGTGCATCATAAGACCCGCCGATTAAACAACCACGGCATTCCTACCGGTATGACTTGTCCTCCACCGGAATGCTGAGGATGTTCTACTGATGTGTGGTACAGAACCTAAATGATCCTCATTAATGGCTTGTCCTTCTGGGTTATTAGGGTTGTTTAAATACTATATATAACTATATTGCTAGTCTAACAACCACAGCGTTCCTACCGGTATGGCTTGTCCTCCACTGGAATGCTGAGAATGTTTAACTAGTATATATATATATATTACATATGACCTATTGTGTAATTCAAGTATTCTTCATGAATGACTTGTCCTTCTAGTTTACTTAAATTAGTCAATTGGTACATCTATAACCAGCTTTCCTAAGAAGTTGTTGTATTATGCTATAATACCACCAGCTAACCTAAGATGTGGCTATGTTATGGTTTAATATGTACGCACTTATAATCATGAGATCAAGTGAATAACTCAAGTATTCCTCATGAATGGCTTGTCCTTTTGGTTTGCTTGGGTTAATCAATTGACGTGGATATAACCAGTTATCCTAAGAAGCGACTGTGTTATGATTTATTACCCCAATTAGCCTAAGAAGCGGGTGTGCTATGGTTTATATACATCAGACCAACCAGTTGACTTGCCAATAAAATGGGAGTTAATCTTGGTATGGTAGCATTTCCAGTATTTAACCAGTATAACGCATATGGAATCCTTAAACTGAAGGATACTTTTTATTATTGTCGTAATCTATCTGCACATTTACATTTCTTAGACTAGTTATCAATCTAAGCTCACATCACAAGCTATCACATGATGTGCTATTTAAATTAGCAACTTGACTATTTTATTTTGTTTCCAAATTATTAAAACTCTTCGTAGGATCGATACTTGGACTTAAAACAGAGAAAACTACAATTCGACCACTTATACTTGGGTATATAATATTAATCCGATCACAAAAAAGTGCGAATCAAGTTTTTGGTGCCGTTGCCAGGGAGTTATGGTAATTTGAAATTAGATAAAATACAAAAGTTGTTTAGTTGTATTATATGTATATAAAGTGTATTTTCTTTTTTTTTTTGTTTATGTCTGTTCATTCGTCAGTAGGATCTGTAAATCAATCATCTCCTTCGTCTTCATCAGCTTCATCTACTCAAGAATCATTTGAACTAAGTATGGCTAGAAACGTACCTAGGGAAGAACAACCTAGAGAACATGAAGTAGTTCAAAATATTCGACCATTAAGGGAATATCTACATCCAACACGAACTAATGTCCTGTTATGTTTTGCTTTTCCATCAGATGTTCCAAACCTTAATATTAAGCCAGGAACAATACCATTGTTACCACAGTTCCATGGTCTGGAAACTGAAAACCCTTATGTTCATATGAAAGAATTTGAAGAAGTCTATGGAATGTTGCACGATAATTCTGAAATGGTTAGATTAAAACTATTTCCATTTTCTTTAAAAGACAAAGCAAAATAGTGGCTTAGCTCTTTAAGAGCCAATTCAATCACAAATTGGCAAGCTTTACAAGCCAAGTTCTTTAAAAAGCTTTTTCTTGTACATCATACAAATACATTAAGACGTCAAATAATGAACTTTTCAGTAAAAGAAGGGGAAACTTTTTATAAATGTTGGGAAAGATTTAAAGATCTTCTCCAAGCTTGTCCACATCATGCATTTGAAAACTGGACTTTAGTTGATTTTCTTTTATGATGCTCTTTCACCTGCAATGCGACAATTTGTTGAAATGATGGAGCAGGGGGAATTTATGAGTAAAAATCCTGAAGAAGCATTTTAATTTTTTGATACTATTTCTGAAAGTTCCTAGATGTGGGACTCGACTTCTTCAAACATACAGAAACTAAGCCATCTATATCCGAAAGAGGAAAATATGTGTTAAAAGATGATGATGATTTAAGAGGTAAAATGGCATGTTTATCTCGAAAACTGGAAGCTTTAGAGATGAAAAAAATAAAACAAGTAGCTGTTATATCAACTACTGATCAAATATGTGAAATTTGTGAGTTATCAGGACATCCTGCAGCAGAATGTCCAACTATACTTGCATTCAAAGAAGTTTTAATTGAACAATCTAATGTTATTCCAACTTATAATAATAAGCCTTATCTGAATCCATATTCTGAAACTTACAACTCAGAATGGAGAAATCATCCAAATTTTAGTTGGAGAAATACACAACCTATAAATCAAACTCAAGGTCCAGCATTGTGACTCCCCTAAAACCAGGGGTCCCGTTGACCATCTGTCAACCCGCAGAAATACCCGTGAATGTCGTGTGGCTCGACATCACGTCTATCACTTCCTTGTAACCGGGATCATAACTTATACGTGTAACCCATGTTCCTTTAATCATTTAATTCAATGGAGGTCCAATAAGCCTCAATATACCTCATTTAATATCCATTTGTATCATTGGAACTAAAGAAGACAAAGTTCAAAAGGCTAGCAAAACAATTTTTGATTTTTTAGATTTTTGGAAGAGCTACCGATAGATGTTTGTTATAACTACCGGTAGAAGTTCTACCTATAAGCTACCGGTAGCTTCCTCCTACTAGACAGGTACTACCTGTTAGCTATCGGTAGTTGTTGCCTGCTGTACAAGTACTACCTGTTAATTACCGGTAGTTGTTGACTTCTATACAGGTACTACCTATTAGCTACCAGTAGTTATTGCCTGCCGAACAGGTACTACCTGTTAACTACTGGTAGTTATTGCCTGCTACCGGTAGGTTTTGTCCAGAATTTCATATTTCATTAGTTTTTCATTTTCAATTCATCCCAAACCTTCTCAAATCCATCGCAAATATGTATAATAATATTTTCTACATTATACATGAACCATACAAGTTCTATTACACGCCTTTACATAATTTACATGTCAAAACGGCATTTAACCAAAGTTTTTACAAAAACTTGTTTCCAAAAGCCACAAACCGGCTTTTCTTCATCTTTAAGGCCCCGAATGTGAGTCCTCCCCTGGTACGAACCCCGCACCTAAAATGTGTTCCCGTATAGGGTGAGCCAACGCCCAGTAAAAAATTTCCTACAAGGGCTACTCCCCACCTAAGTGCATATGCAATGTGTTATGCAACAAAACACAACCAAAATCCATTCCAATGCAAGAATTATATAATCCATGTTGGAATTTACCATGGAACTTACCATGCCATGCCATGAATGAAATGAGATTCACTCCCGCATTTTAACCCCGAGCCTTTTCCCGGCTCCTCAACACATGGAAATGTCAATGCATATAAAACTGAGCCCTTCTAGCTCTCGCCATTTACATTATCCTCTAAATGGCTATTTAAAATCTCTGAGTCTTTATATGGGGAGGATATTTATGGACTTACACCAACCGCACCCAACCAACACAGAATTTATGGACTTTCACCAACAGTTCCGCGTACATCGACACACTTCTTGGGCTCTTATACCAATGAAGTGTGTATCCAATCACCGGGCCTCTCACCCAAGGGATAGTCTAACCCTTCTTGCTACCCCGACCCAAGTCTTTTTTATGCAACCGTACGACTAAGTCAGACAATCAATCCAACTTTTTCAAGCCCACCCATCATCCACCTACGTGGTGTTTGATGCCAACCATGCATCCACACCCATAAAATACGATGTCTAAGTGCATATGCAATGTAATGTATCATTGTCATTCCAATATCATGCCCACATGTAATGAATGTCATATGATCAATTTTAAACCACATGTCTACATGTTCCATGGAAATTCATATCATTAGCATATAAATCCCATGAATTATTACAATGTCAATATATCAATGAACACATATTAACATTTCTTTCCAACACATTTACTAAGCATGTTATACATTATCATGTCATAACAACTTAATACACACATAGGCATTTTGGCAAACACCTTCAAGGCAACAATTCATGTTATCACACAAGAATTTCCACCTTATCCACAAATTATAATATAAAACATATAGCATGCTCATATAATCACTTTTCCCATGGAATTACCAACCAGTAATTTTCACATCACAATTTCAAGCTAGGAAAATCTATTCCAACCCATTACATTCTCCTTTTTTCATACCTATTTCACCCATGTCATATGCATAAATGAGTGAAGTACATATTCCCTTTAACCCACACATTTTATATAACACTATAAGTGGGAAATGAACCAAAGTAGGAGAACCCCTATCTCTTGAAGCGTAAAACAATGTTGGGAAGCCCCAAGAACCCAAAACAACCTTGAATATTTACTTTCCCAAAATCTCGTTTTTCAACCTTTGATGAAACCCGTCGTTTTTGGTACGTATGCATAGCCCTTGACGAGGAGAGCAACTTTTCCTCTTGGCCCGAGTGGATTCGAAGCCCGTGGAGTCGTAGATTGTAGAGAAAAGTGGAGAGCTCCTCCTTTTTCCTTATCTTTTCCTCTCACGTTAACCGGCTGAAGAAGGTGGCCAAGAAATCAGATTTTTCCCCTTTTATACCCTCATTTACTTGGCTCACATTGTGCCACACAACCTCTTTTTCTCGGGTCCATTTTCGTCCCGAAACGATTTAATTTCGACCCGTTTCAAGTTCAAAATATTTTTATTTTAACTTCCCTTAAATTATTTTCCACATTTTAAAATTTTATCAAAAATCTCATTTTTGGGTTACCCGAGACTCGACCGCTTCGTAAAATACAAAAAATTTGACTATCTCAGAATTCGATAAAATTTGATGTGACAACTAGATTTCGTGAGACGAATCCAACGGTGAGGTCCATTTTGTCATCCGAGATCTAGAAAAATTCAAATTTTCAACCCGTACTGTAGTGGCAAAATTATCGCTTTGTCCTTGTTTATAAAAGTTTAAATTTACTGGGTTTTACAACCACAACCACAAAATCAACAACAATATCAACCAACACAAAAAAGAACTCTGGAAGATACTATGAATCAATTTATTCAATGTCAAATAAATTTTAATACTCAAACAAATCAAGCATTTAATGACTTTAAAGCTCAAACTTCTCAGAGTATTGAAGATATTAAGAGTCATATAGCGAAGTTGACTCAGTCTCTTAATATGCCAGAGAAAGGAAAATTTTCATTTCAATCAAAACCTCCACAAAGTCAGAGTCAAGCTAATACAATGTCATCTAAACCTTCCCCAAGTCAATTATAAGAAATTACAACATTAAGAAGTGGAAAAATCATTGAAAAAACTATTAAACCTAAAATTTTAAAGAAAATACGGAAGGAAATTCCTGTTAATGAACCATTGGAACTTAAAGCTTTAATTTAAAAACAATCAGAAATACAAAAGGAAGATCAACCATGTCCTATTCCATTACCTTTTCCTCAAAGGGTCAACAAACTCTCAGCTGAAAAAGATCAATCTGAAATTTTTGAGCTATTCAAACAAGTCAAAATTAATATTCCTTTGTTAGATGCTATTAAACGAGTTCCATCTTATGCAAAATTTTTAAAAGATCTTTGCAAAATGAAAAGAAGAACAAATGTACCAAAGAAAGCATTTTTAACTGAACAAGTTAATACTATAATACAACATGATACTCTTCTTAAGTACAAAATTTTGGGTAGTCCTACAGTCTCATGCATCATTGGAAATTTCAAAATCAAAGAAGTTCTGCTAGATCTTGGATACAGTTGTAATTTAATGTCATATTCGGTCTACACACAATTAGGACTAAGTGAGCTGAAACCTACAAATGTCACACTTCAACTAGTAGACCAATCAATAAAAACTCCAAGAGGAACTGTGGAAGATGTTATTGTCCAAGTTGATTAATTCTATTTTCCAGCAGATTTTATTGTTATAGACACTAAACCAATTTATTATGAATGTGCATCCATACCTTTCATTTTAGGTCAACTATTCCTAGCTACATGAAATGCATTAATTAATTGTAGGAATGGAGTCATGAAAATTTCATTTGAAAATATGATTTTGGAATTAAATGTCTTTAATAGTGCTAAACAACCTAGAGAAGAAGATGAAATGTATGAAATAAATTGTGTTGAAACATTAACCCAAAAGTTCTTTGAAAAGGTTTTTTTGGAAAAAGACTTGAACACAGTAAAATCTGTATTTGAAAATGAATTAGAAAATCTGGAAAATCCAAAAAGTGAAAATCTATTATTTAAATCTGAAAACTCCAATGTTAAAATTTTTAAACTAGATTTAAAACCACTTCCAACCAATCTAAAATATGTTTTTCTGGAGAAAAATAAAATTCATCCTGTAATCATATCATCGAATTTTTCTGACAATCAAGAAAAAGAATTAACATAAATATTGAAAAATCATCAAAGTGTTCTTGGATGGACTATAGTTGATATAAAAGGTATAAGCCCACTTCTGTGTACTCATTGTATATATTTAAAAGAAAATGCTAAACCATCCTCGTCAAATGCAAAGAAGATTAAATCCACACTTGAAAGAAGTAGTTTACAATGAAGTACTCAGACTATTAGATGCAAATATTATTTATCCTATATCTGATAGTAAATGGGTTAGTCCTACACAAGTAGTCCCAAAAAAATATGGTGTTACTGTAATACAAAATTAAAAAAATGAATTAGTCCCAATGCGTATAGTCACAGGATGGCATGTATGTATTGACTATCGGAAACTAAATTCACTCACCAGAAAATATCACTTTCCATTACCTTTTCTTGATCAAGTGTTAGAAAGAATAGTTGGTCATGCATACTATTGCTTTCTAGATGGATACTTTGGTTATAATCAAATTGAAATTGCAATAGATGATAAAAAAAAACTACATTTACATGTCCTTTTGGACTATGTAATGCGCCAGCTACTTTTCAATGTTGTTTGTTAAGTATATTCAGTGATATGGTAGAACGATATCTAGAAGTCTTTATGGACGATTTTTTAGTATATGGAGATTCATTTCAAATATGTCTAGAAAATCTTGAAAAGGTCCTCATTCGATGTGAAGAGACAAACCTTGTTTTAAATTGAGAAAAAATGTCATTCTATGGTTACACAAGGTATTGTTTTAGGCCAGATAGTATCTAAGAAAGGAATTGAAGTTGATAAATCAAAAATTGATCTGATAGCTAATTTGCCCTCACCAAAAACAGTAAAAGATATTCGATCATTCCTAGGTCATGTAGGATTTTACAGAAGATTTATAAAAAATTTTAGTTTAATAGCCAAACCTATATGTAATCTGCTATGTCAGGATATCATATTTGACTGGAATGAAGCATGTCAACTATCATTTGATAAATGAAAAAATATGCTTATTTCTTGTAAACGCCCACATGTTTATATTGATATAATAATGTACTTGTTTAGTGATTCTTATATATGTAATGACGTAAGAATAAACCATATATATTGAAACTATAAGAATAAATACTAGGGAGGCAAATTGATTGTGAAATTTAATTTTAGTTTTGAAATAAATCATAAAAATAAATGTTTTTAGGTTAAAATAACATTAAAAATAATTCTGGAACGTCGAAAAACCTTAGGGTAGTCATATGCATCACATTGGAGATTCTTAGTAGCAAAACTATAATTTTGGAGAAAACCAAATCAGCCTGTGAACAGTAAAATGGGGATATGGCTGACCTTATAACACCATTTCATCCCATTTTCCCTCATTTCTTTCACTCCACTCTCACCCCACACCTCTTGGAACCTTAGAGGAAGATTAAGGGAGGAAGAAAAGGGAAGAAGGAGGCCATTAGAGCTTGGGTTCTTACTTGGAATTTTGATTCAAGGTAGGGGTTTTCTTTCATCCTTGTTCATTGAGGTTAGGGTATTTATATATGTATGTTTTGCCTCTAAATGTTATATATATAATATGAAATCATCCTCTCTTAGTTTTGTTTTTTGCAAAGATTACATGTTTTGAACAAAGTTAGGGTTGAATACCCATGAAATCTCTTTTCTTGCTTTAAAATCGTAGTTTTTGGAGAGTGATGGATTTTCTTCTTAAATTCTTCCTTTATTATTGATTTCGAAACTATAGTGATTTGTGTTGAGTAATAAAATGATGTTGTTGTGATCTCTTGCATTTTTCTGAATTGGCTATTGGAATTGTCACATGATAAATTTGGGGATTTTTGAGATATGTTTGTAAATTGAGAAATTAAGTTTGGTATTGTATCTCTTATGAGTGTGGGATGACCATGGGTGACCTTTGATGAGATATCGTAGAGTGGGTAGACGTTCTTCATACTCCGTGTGGGTTTGAACTTTTTCTACCACTCGTAGTGGGGTTAGTGCTTTGGTAAGAGTAAACCGCTATTGCTCATGGGTATCGAGGTAGGGGGTTAGTATACTAATGCCTGGGTTGGATACGTCACTGCCATTTGTATGGTATACTCCCTTCCTAAAAGTTGGATATCTTTGAGAAGATTTGGGTTTGTGCGTGTGGGCTAGATGTTACTCAATGCGTTGATTCATGTGGATGCCTTACATCATGGTTGAGATACATGTATATATTGTTGTGAAATGTTCAAGTTATGAGTTATTGTTTATTCTACCATAAATGGTTTCTACAAGAATCTTGGGAAGTATGGGATTCCGCAAGAACTTGTGAGACACGGTTTATGGTGAAATGGATTATTAATTATATATTGAGTTCTTTTATTCATTAAATTATTGTTGTTACTTAAACTTGAGATCTGTTTCAAATGTCCCTATTTTCTTCAAAAGTTATATATGTTATTTGTAAAATGAGACCGACCATTTTATATGCTTTTCTAAACCTTGTTCGGGTTTGAAAGAATTTTTCTTATAGAGTTTCGTGTTCACCCTCTACTTAGCAACATTTTCAGATTATCCTCTCGAGGAAGAGCTGGGAGTCAAGGAGCTCGAACACTGGGAGACTCTGATAGACGAGAGCA
>CAUOFW020006688.1:0-23232 GCA_963454935.2 Ilex paraguariensis | reverse complement strand
TTTAGAGTGCATCCGTGTTTTTTGAGTGATTTACTCAAAAACTTCTACTTAAAGTTTAGTAATTTTTTTTTGTGAAAAATGTTTGATTGGATAAGGGCTTTAATAAACACATTTACTTCTAATTTAAAATTTAAAATAAATTCTAGTATTTTCCCCATATTAGTTTATATTAATTATTCCTTTAAATTCATTCCCCCCCCCCCCATTCTTTAATAGACTTAAAAAATTGAAAAAAAGTTCAAATAAAAAAAATAATTGAACCAAGTCACTACCATATCATTATATTAATAAATTAAAATTTTTAATAACATTACTCAAAAATTAATTATCACAAAACTTTCATTCCTCCCCAACCAATACTAATTTTCCAAGTATTGAATAACACTTTGCCATTCTAACACTTTACCAATCCAATTAAAACAAAACCAAAAAAATCTATAAGTCTGTCACATTGTAATAAGAGTTTCAAACATTTAAACCACGTAAACAATCTTCCTATATACAAAAATAGAACCACATACATGTAATATTGTCAAGACACAGCAGTGGCAAAACACTCTTACTTTGTCACCTTTATTAATACGTATAATATAAAATATAGTAAATTTTAATGCGGTCATTTGACTGTTTCAAATAGAATTTATTTAACGGTCACAGACACTTTTTTCAAAATCATTCACATTAAATTTCTCTTCTATTAAATTCATCATTTCTCACTTACGTTAACTTATACTTGAATACACAAGTTTTTGGCTTTTAAAACTAGAAACTAGGTATCGTTGTATTCAGGATGGAATTTACCTTTTTAATGATTGGATATAATTCAATTAAAGGGGTTAAGGTTCAAAAAATATAAATTAAAGGGTTGGGAATTACTTTTGTTATTTATCTCTATTTATATTTGACAGTAGTGTGGAATCAAATTTCTGGCTTTTCATGGTGAGAGAAATCTACGATACCTAAAAATTTTGTATCGCTGTTTTAAATTTTATAATTTTTGTAATAACTTGTTATTAATGGTAACATTTTTCAGATAAATTTGTCACATTTTATGATCTATTTTGTAAAATGTTAACATTTTTTAGGATAAAATTTATGAACACTTTACATTAGAAATGAATGTTAGGAACGATCACAAGTTATCATAAAAATAATAATTTTGTCCAAAATAATTGTAATTCAAATCTTAAAAGTTATAATATGGCCAAAAAATGTATAGTTGGAGGTACGATGTCGAAATCTATCTAATATTACAATTAAAAGTTTTAATTTTTTATTTATATAAATGCAACAACAATCAAAATTAATTTAATTTTTATCTATTTTAATTCAGTGGTAAAAAATTCGTTTCAATTTTTTTTTTTTTGGTTCAAAACACATCATCTTTATTGTATGACTCCAATGCTAAATAACCCCTCATCGATTGCTTTTATACCTCTCTTTTCTTTTTTTTATCTTTTTTTATTTTATTTTTGAACGTTTATTTTTAGATTATATTATTATTGATTAAAAAATAAAAATAAATATTATACAATCAATATTTAATTTTTAAGCTTGTAAAGTGTCTTTGTACATCAAATTATTATGGATAACTCATTTTGAAAATAAGGTATGATGTGAAAAATTTTAAAATGGATAGTAATTGTTATTAATTGTCTCTATTTAAAGTTGTGGAATGAATATAATAAAATTTGTTGAAAGGTTTGCATAGGGGGAGGGGGGGCATAGGCAACCACCCCATAGGCATGCACAAGGGAATGGCTTTCGGGACACACTTTCACACGTTTGGATAAAAAATCTCTGTAATGATGGCCACTGGAATTTGGAGATTTCTAATTATGCCTCTTTCATTTAATGCTCCTTACAGAACAAGACAAAACAAGCATGGTTTGGCGGCGGATGTAAGATGCAGCCTTTGCCTTACAAACTGGGGATTTGCTACCTTGTCCCAGATGGGTTTCACTATCAGTATGGGTATGTATGTCCAGACACAAATCAAAACAAATGTTGAAAGCCAATCCTGTTTTGTTCCATTTGCAAGCTTGGCTTTTGCTTGAAGCGCCATGCATGCTTCTCCAGAGGCTGTGTAGGGATAAGGAAATGTGTTTCTGTATAAATGGTGCAACTTAGCAGCACAATTCGGACGCCAAACGAGAAGAGGGAGAGAGTGAGAGAGAGAGCATTAAATGTTGGTACTAGAACGAAATGGACAATGAATTGACATAAATTTGAGATTAATGATTATATATTATCACATTTTTAAAATTAAATGAACTTCCCTGTGAATTTAATGATTGTCAGACATTCTTCAATTTATATCCCAAAATAAATACAAATAGTATTAGTAAGCATTAAGACACCGAAATTTTTTCAATTTTTTAATCTTTAAATTAGAAAAAATATTATTTATACTTAATTTAAAGATTTAATCTTCAAACTCACAATTGTTCTAGTAGTTACACTGAATTATGTCTCCATAATATTACTTTTAAATTATTTTAGACCTGAATTAGTTTTTTTTTTTTTATTTTATCTTTGGTGGTTGATTGCAAAAAATAATAAATTAAGTTGAAATAATAAAATAAATAACTATATACCTATAAATTTTTTTTTTGTATTATTGTTGAACCTTTAATAAATGAAGCTGACGACAAACAGAAAAGGTTACCTCAAAGAATGTTCAAAGCCGGTGAAGAACAACGATTTGCTTCTTTATCTTTCATTTTTATTTTACATATATACAAACCCTGTACCACCTCCAGGGCGACAGGCTTCAATGCTTAGACTTCCATTGTTAAATGCAAAACTAAAACATTCTGAACAAGTAGAAAACTGAGCCTTGTTGCCCCATCTTTATCTGAGCTCTACCTTACCTTTTCTGTCATTTAGGCTAAATTCGTATAAGGCAAACCATTCTGAGCATATCCCTTCTGGTTGACCATTACTCTCTTTTGGCTTAGACCCATTGACATGTCGCTTGTCCCATGTATTAGTATTACCTAGAATGTGAAACTATGAATTTATTTCACGTAAAAGTCAAATGTTCTGTTGCTGAAGAGTGAAGACCCAAAACCAGTACTCCTGCTCAAAAGGAAGGGAAGGATGCAGTCATGGAGAGAGAGGGGGAGGGGGGAAGGCGGATCATGGATTTACAGGAATAAATCTCTCTCTGGTGATTTTAAAAATTATCAAGATTAAAATTTTTAAGATGTTTGAGTGTACATATCATCCCTAATGACACTTAAATATTAATTTAAATTTAAAATGATTGAATTTATAAATAATTACTAATACTAATTGAGTATTTTTAAATTTGATATATAGGATTTCAGATGATTACTTTCACCTTGTGTATAACTGCTATCCTGAATTGTAGCCTTGCCTAGATAGGGCTACACCAAGGCATTGTACGGCCTCCACATATCCAAGATTAATTGATGTGATTGCATTTGTAGTTGTGGATTTTGTCAATACAACTTTTAAAATCGACGTACAATTAAAAATTCAAAAACACAATACAATGGGCAAGAGTTACTAAACTAGAGCGAGTATCAAACAGATAGAAGTTATAAGTGATTAGTACACTTCAAAGTTCAAATGGTTAAAAACTCTGAGGATTAAAGGATAATTACTGATTAAGGGGTAAGAAGTGTAACAAACCTCCTCATATATTACAAACAAATTGCTACATGAAACCTACAAGTGCTAAAGATGAACCGTGTACCTATTCAATTATTGGAATTGGAAGGAGTAGAGAAATACAATCCACAACCAAGTACCTATGCCACCATCCAAACATGAACCGTGGAGTATTGAAGGCAACTAACAGTGGTAAGCATGGAGATGATTGTGTCGAGGTCACTGTAATGATGTGATAACTAGTATCACTCAAACCACTGTGCAATGTATGATGATGGCCAAGGTGCGGGGACATGATATGAGTTGGTGATTGAGTATATATCTGTGATTTCCAATGCCTCATATATGCTACTGAAACACACATAGAAGAGATCTAGTAATATTTTTATTTTAAATAATAATTTAATTTTTTAATTATATAATATAAAATAAAAATAGAGATATATGTAAATTAATGTGATTGTTTGAAATTTTATAGTATATTAATTGAGTTATTTGATATTAAAAATCGTGTTTCGTGAAAAAAAATTTAATTTTTTGGGTGAGAAAAAAAATGTTTATGATAAATTGTATATTATTAAATCAACTTTGCCTATTGTTGTGTTTTTATAAGTTGAGAATTAAAACTTTTAACTATAATATCAGATAATTATTTTATTTTTTTTGTCAATAGTCAAAAGTAAATTAGTTGAAAACCATGAAAATAAATTATCTTTCCATATAGAAATTTGGATACCGTATCCCTTGATCTAATTTGGGTCCATATCAACAAAGAAAAACCTACCGACAAAGTTTAGATCTAAAAATCAAGAAAAGAAAACTTCAACCTTAACTAATTTAACCCAACCAATATCATTGACACCAGATCTTATGTTCTGACTGCAAAAAAATTTTGCACCTCTCAAGTCTTTAATCTTTTTTAATTAGTAAATATAATAAAATAAAATAAAATAATTAAATAATTAATTTGTGCATATGTAAAGTTTTCATTCAAGAGCCAAAAATTATATTATAGTTGGACCCTTCTCTCTGTAAAGTTGGTGCGAAGTGCTCCTGCGGGTAGAGAAGCTGTCATGTCAACTTTCTGCTAGAAATATACGTAAGAATGATATTCTTAAAATTTAATTTATTAACTTAATTTGTTGACGTAATTCACTATAATCTTTGGATTAACTATAAGCTCCATCAAATATTGAAATGGTGTTAATCTAATAATTTTAATAAAGTCACGTTATTAAATCAATAAATTATATTAAATTTTTAGATCAAAATATCATTTTCCATATACTTAAGGGGGTGAAAGCAGTTGTTTCCTGAATAACCAAGATATTGGGCCGCTTGGGCTTTCTTTTGTTTTTTTTAGGGTTAATTACAAAATATCCCATTAAACTTTAGAATTTTATTTCAAACAGGATCTTTTGATTTAAAATTGAACAATTTATCCTCTAATGTTTGAATTATTTTTAATTAACTCTTTACCATTAGTTGACCACTGTTAAAAATTACTTAAATTAATTAAAAGTCCACGATTACCATTATCTTAACATTTTGTATAAAAATCAAAATCAAAAGAAAAAGAAAAATCCAAATTTAGTGAAAACCCAACTCGGATAAAAAACCAACTCCCTCGCCCCTCCACTAAAACCGAAACCCACCCCCACCCTTCCCTCAACTTCCTAATCCCTGCCCCTCCATTGAACCGAAACTCAAATCCCTCCCCTTTCTATTGAAAGTGAACCCACACCTACTCTTCCCTCAACTACCGAATCCCTCCCATCAACTGCACCGAAACCCATATCTCCCCCCCCCCCCCCCAACTGAAACTGAAACCCGCCCCCACCCTGCCCTCAACTCCCTAATCCTTCCCCCTCTACTGAAATCGAAACCCTCACCCTCTATTATTGATCCAATGGCTGAGTGGTGGCTGCAGTGATTTGTGGTTGGGTGATGGCTACGGTGGTTTGTGGCTGCGGTGGTTGTTGGCTAATTGGTTGGGTGGGGGCTGCGGTGGTTGTGGTTGGGTGACTGGTTGATTGAGTGGTGGCTACGATAGTTTGTGAGCTGGTTGATTGTGGCTGAGGTGGTTGGTAGCTGCGGTGGATTAGAAGTTGGGGTGATTGTGTTTGGGTGGTGGTACGGTGGTTTGTTTTGTTGATTGTAGCCGCATTGGTGTTGTGGTGGTTGATGGTTGTGATGGTTTGTGGCCGGTGATGTTGGATATTTTGGCTTAATTGGGCAAAGAGAAAGGAAAGAAAATGGAGATGGATAAAGGCTAAGTCAACTTGTTAATTTTGGAACTTGAAGGGGGGTAAATTGTTCAATTTTAAATCAAAGGGTCTTAATTAAAATAAGATCTAAAGTTCAATGAGGTATTTTGTAATTAATCTTTTTTAGTAATATCAAAATAATTTTCAGAGTAACTCGCATGAGTAAGGTAGTGGTGTGGGGTTGGACTTATACGAACTGTAAATTTGAATGAGAGGGCCGCTTGTACAGCTATGTCGCTAAAGTGGTTTAGAGAAATTTTATCTCTTGGTGAGAGCAGAGATGAGACTTGTATTTTATTTATATAGAACATATTATAATATGTGTGTGACCCATCTAAGCGAGTATGTATATTATAACAAAAAATAAGATGAGAATTAGATTAGTTACATCACTTAATCGACAACGGTGTTTGAATTTGAATTAGAATTAACAATCAACACTATTATCTACCACTCAGCAGTGGTATCAATCACTCCCCAGCAAACGTGCCCGAGGGTCAAGACAAAGGCCAAGTTTGTTGTGTGAACACATTTGCAATGCTTCTTAGCACTCCAAGAGATGCAATTGCTGCCAAGAAAAATACAAAACCCCATTGTAGAGCGACAACTCATAGGGCAACCTGCCCCATCAGCATTCAAGAAGGCGTACAAGTCAAAAATGCTAGAGGCCAAGATGCGTAACCCAAAATGGAATGGACAGTTCGATGGATATAACGTAAAATACACTTAATAAGCGCGTAATGTGCCATTGTCGGAGCATGCATAAAATGGTAGACAAAGTTGACACTGTAGGAATTATTGGGGTGGGTAAATGAAACGGATTTAAGCCTTTTGCAAGCAACCATAGAAGCTCGTTCCAAAAGATCCAAAGCATAGCGTGTTTGAGAGAGGAATAACCCTTGAGAAAACTGATGGACTTCAATGTCCAGAAAATGATGAAGGAAGTCAAGATACTTGATAGAGAATTCATTGGCCAATTTGAGAAATAAGCCAATGAATTTGGGAGGGATTATCACTGGTAATAATCATATCATCCTCGTATACAAGTAATACAAGAATACCATGGTGGGATAACAAATGAATAAATTTGGATCAGCAGTACTTCAATGAAAACCAATCATGAGAAGAAAGTCACCAAGACAATTAAACCAATCTCGGGGCACTTGTTTAAAGCCATACAAAGAGCGACTAAGTTGGCAAACATGACTTGGATGGGTGCGATCAGTGAATAAATGCATTTTTTACGTCTAGTTGGTGAATCTCTCATCCTTTGACAACGACCACTGTTAACGCAGACAAATGCTTGCTGGTTTTTATGATCGGTGAAAAAGTTTCAGAAAAATCAATGTCGTCGGCTTGATTAAACCCCTTGGCCATAAGCTGAGCTTTAAGCCTTTCAAGAGAGCCATCGGGATTTAGCTTAGCCTTGTATACCCATTTGCAATCAACAACATTCATGGTAGGATGTGAAGGAAATAGAGTCCATGTTTGATTTGAAGCAAGAGCAGCCAACTCTTTATCCATTGCCGTCACCCAACCTAGATGTTATTTGGCGACCATGGTTGAACGCTGTTCCGAAGGGTGCGAATGCCGACAAAGGAGGGACTGATTCAGACCCAACTGGTGTGCAATTTGCCGTTGTGGCAGAAATAATGGGTTGTTCCCAATCAAAGAAGATACACACTTAACTGTCGAAAGGAGGATGGCCATACATCTTAGTAGGCTCGGAGAAAAGTAAAATCGATTCGTCAAACACAACATGAGGAGAGATATATCCGTTCGGTGGGAGGATAAAGACACATATATCCATCTCAATTGACACGACAGATGACTTGAAATTTTTTATTTGGTGTCATATTATTTGGGTTCCAATAAAAATTGTAAAGACTCTAAATAATATGCTGTCATGTTATTTGGGATAGATATTTGGTCAATAAATTTAGTCAATATAGTATTACTCTTTTTTTTTTATGATCACTTTGTGCAATTAAAAGTTACAAATAACTCAAAAGTCTAGATTTATAGCTTGATTTTCTTTTTCTTTTTTTGTTTTAAAACTTGAAATTTAATTTTCAATATGTATTTAGTAGTTCAAATGTGAGCAACAAACAGACACTTCGTGACATAGGGGAGTGAGATCCCCATCCCCGACACGTTTGTTTTTTAATTCTCTTCTTGGTAGATCACTATTAATAGTCAGGAGTCTACTTGTATCCCCAAAATAACTGCCAGCAGGAGCACGATTTGCTTCTTGGGTTTCAATATTTTGACTTGCAAACATGTACTGCGCTTTCAGATTCCCTGATTTTGTTTAGCCATGCATGCAAACCAACAAATCTGAACAAACTGAGGACTCAATGAACCCTTCCACTCTTGTCTTCCTAGCTGAGCCCTACCACTGTTTGTGTCAGTTTGGCAGTATCCACATATCAAACAAATGTGGGTACTATAATAAATGGTCTTTTGTTAAATAAAGCTCACGATCAACAGAAAATATACTTTTAAAGAATTTCCATAGCTAATGAACACGAACGATTTGTCTTTTATATTCTGTTTTTTGGAAGCATTACTGTACCACCATTTGTTTTTTGGTATCATATTAAAAAGTGAAAAAAAAAAAGTAAAATATTATAAATTTCATTCCAAAGAGTGATAAGTTTCACCCAAAAAATAGTAAGTGAACCCGAAAATTGTGTGAATCCCAAAATTTGAAGAGGTCCGCTCAAAAGATGATGCAAATACCCAAAATAGATAGGATGTATATATTTTTTTTTTTTTGGAGCACTACTACTTAGACTTTAAAAGTTGATATCATTTATTAACTTTATCGATCATTGTTATTAATTTAACTGTGGTCTTAATATTTATTAGAACTCATTTCTTATTCAATAATTGTGATGGAAATAGACAGTAAATGGTGTCAATTTTAGAGTCCAAATAGCATTTCCCTTTTTTTTTTTTTTTTCTGTACCTAATCAACCCCTCCATTTTCACGTGAGACGTGCGAACAGGCAACATTCAGTGTTTAGGCTTCCATTGTTGAGGTTTTTCTTGGACAGTGCAAACTAACCCTCTGAACAAGCTGAGAACTAATCCATGTTGCTCTCTCTTTCTCTGAGCTCTACCCTACCTTTCTGTTTCTTTTTTTTTTGGTCGAACCTTTCGGTCAGTTTGGCTAAATCCGTGTAAGGTAAACATTCTGACCATCAACCCTACACATTGGTCCAGGCTGTTCAAGTTTGATCTTGTGGTTGACCACTTCTCTTTTGGGTTGGGGCTGGAGACCCATTGAGATGTCCCTTTCTCCCATGTCTTGGGCACAATGGAATTGGAAAACCATGCATGCTATTATCTACGCATAGAAGTCAACTATTCTGATGCTTCAAGGGTTGCTCAAATGGTGGTTTCTTTTTTGAAGACCTAGAAAACGTTCCAACTTTGAAGAGATCATGATGGTCGTGATTAAAAAAATAGGTAGGTATTGGCACAGCGAAAAAATTATTCTATGACAAATTGGACAAAAGGAATTTGAATTGTTTCTCTATGCCAATTAAGATTGTATACGGCTAACCCGCTCCTAAATCTTGCATTGACATAAATTTTGTGTGTGGTTTAAGAACTTTTTTTGTCACAATTTTGGTTCTTCATTATAAGTTGTGGGCATTAGGAGCATGGGGCGACAAGTTTCACTTTCAATGCACAAGATGAGAAGTTCAGCAGTGATTGGGAGTTTCATTTCATAGCGTGCAATAGTAAATTGTGATAAATTCTGAATAAAAATAATCGAATTGAAAGAATACAGAAATTTAGCATACATACACGTACCATAATAGATTACATCTTCTTATTCATTGTTAGTGATCAGATATAGTTCTACCATCTTTTATGTAAGGGGTGAAATACAATCACATTCGACCATAATAGGTGTTGAGTTTAACAAAAATTTAAATTAATCTTATCTTCAACAAATAAAGACAAAATCCTATTTTAGAATTTTAAAAATCCAAAATAATATATGAATGTGCTAAACTTTGGTTATTAGTGATACTTCGAATAATTTTTTTTTTTTAAAAATTAGGGATTTAAAAAAAAGTTTGAATCTATCCTATTTGAAAATAAAGGTTTTTTTTTTAGCCATAATGATGAAAAACTCCATGATAAGAGTTGGTGATTATATGATTGGTCATTAAGGGATAAGATTACTCTATCAATTTTTGTATCGTACTATGAAACACGGATACTTCATTGAGATTGACGTACCCGTATCGGATATATCTTCTACGTATCTGATAATAATTAAATATTAGGATACTTCACGGATATTTTTATTTTTTTAGTTAACCTTTTAACATCTTTTATCGAATTCACATACCATACAACATTAACAAAAAATTCATATCACTTCAAAGGCACATGAGTATTTTTTAAGTATTATCTATAATTATATGTCAAAAAAGTATAAAATAAAGCTATTACATTTTAATCTTACCAAAAACTACTTCTAAATATTAGTTTTGATTCTTTTAATTAGTCACTTCACTTTGTGAATATATCATAACGACGTGATATATATTTTCTTAAAATTAAAAAAAATTATTAATTTTTCTTATTATACGTTAAAGAACCACCAAAATATATAAATATTAAGTTAATTGAAAATATTAAAAATATTTTATTATAGTCGTATCTTGGGCGTACTCGTATCTTACTTTTTTAGACTCTGTCGTATCCATGTCGTATCATATCCGTATCCGTGGTTCATAGGTATTGTATTTCTATTTATCTAAATCATTGATTTTAAATTAGATGATTTATAAAAAAAAATTGTCCATTGATTTTCAACTCCGCATGAAAAATATAAAGTAATAAAAACATAAAATATAAAACTTTACACGTTAAATGAAAAACAGAGATATGATAAGTAAAAATGATTTTTAGTGAGACTCAGTGGTTGAAGATGTGATCTCCAAATCCTAATCTAATCTGGGTTTACATCATCTGCACTGTCAGCAACCCATTTCCCCTAGGGGAACGGCTCATCCTGCATAAATATCCATGCATGAAGAGAAGCTGTCGTGTAATCTTTCTGCTAGATAAATACTAATTGAGATTTCCTTTAATAAATTTTTTTTTTATTTTATTTTCTTGGTGAATCATCTATTATCTATCATCAATTAAAGTTAGACCCGTTGTATACAAGTTGGTCACTCACTTATTATTGGTGGTGATTTGATAAGAAGAAAATTGAAGAAAAAATATATTAGATTCTAAGTCTGATAAATATATTGTGTCAAAGCAGATGTTTCCCCAAATAATAATGGTGTGTTTGGTAGAATAGATAAAAAAAAATAAAAAAGATAAATAAAGGGAGTGATATACTGTATATCTTTCAAGGAAGAATCTTTCATTCATTCATTCCTTTGTGTTTGATAGAAGAGATAAAAAATATGAAATTTTTTTTTTCCTATTTAGTAAGATAGAAAAAGTATAGATGTTTATTTTATAATTGTATCTATGTATAAAACTCATGTGTAAGTAATATATAATAGAATAATCAAATATATATATATATATTAAAGGATATTAAGGTAAATAACATGCATTTTGATAAACATAATTAACTTTTCATTTACTTTTTTTTCTCAATTTTGGAAGGATAGATTTTGGTGAGTTATAAGAAAAACTAGTTCACCTACTTTTTTATTCTTCTTCTTTATCAAACATAATATTTTATCAATCTTTCCAAATTTTATCATTCCATTTTTTATACTAAGCTTTGTCTACAATCAATTTATTTTTCCGATAAACGGGTGAGATGAATATAGCCTATATTTTTAAATGTTTTGTTATCCAAAGAAATAAAATCCAAAACATAAAAAATAGGGCAAAGAACATAAATATCTTGAATCTAAACATTGATGTCAATTTACTTCCTCAATTTCAATTCATTTTGGAAAAGTTAAGCAAGACGGACTCACCATTTCTGAGCGTGCATAAACTTAACTCAATTGTGATATAGTTTCAGCTTTAACCCGAGCTCAAGTTGAAGTTGAAGTTGATATGTGTTGTGTTTATTTTCTTATTTAAGTTCAACTCATCAAAAACTTATAAGCATTCAATTCAAACTCAAATTAAAATAGTTCTCAATTTCTCACCAAAAGAATTTAAAAATTAAATACAAAAAAACTTAATAATGTAAATTACATAATAAACACACCTTATGTCAATTCATGGATAATAACATTGAAATTATAGAGAGAGAGAGAGAGAGGCATTAAATATGAGTAACAAAGGACATTTTGTGAAAGAGGAACCTTAGGAACACATTTCGGGCATCAAAATAAGTGCACTAAATATAAGTGACACAACGAGAAAGGGTCATTTTCTATCATGAGGTAACCTTCGGCTTTGGAAGGCCTTTCGACTGCAAAATAAGCCCCGACTCCCACCAAAAAAATAAACTGCAGCCAAGGACGTCTTTGATTCTTGGGTTTCTATTTTTGGCTTGCAAACATGACCTGTGCCTTGGGATTCTCTGGTTTTGCTTCCATTACCGTGGTTTTCTTTAGCCACGAAAACCAACATATCTGAACAAACTCACAACTCAATCAACCCATCTATTCTTATCTTTCCTCTGCCCTATCACCTTTAAAGTCATTTTTATCTAGAGGGAGCAGAAACCACCCGAGCTGGTGGTATTTGTTTTTTTTGCCGGTAACTCAGAGTTGTTGGTATAGTGGTAAGTTGTACATGTTTAGGATCGTCTTTGACTCTCATATAATTATCATCAAGGGTTCGATTTACAATAATAATAACGATTCGATTTTCGGGAGCAACGCAGTTTGTTGCTTGATTTTGGTCTTGCTGCTGTAAATGACTATTCTTTTGGGATAGTAGTTATGACTTAAAATAGACATTACACAGTGATGGATTCTCATGATTACATTTAAGAGATTATTACTTCCTAGTCGTCCCTCTTTTTTTTTCCAAACCAAAAAATAAAAATAAAAATAAAAAGAGGGAGAAGACTATTGTACGAAAAAATAATTCCGATATCGCATTTCTAAATTTTATAATTTGTCTCGGTTTTGGTACAAGTTTTTGGGTTTATTTATAACAAAAAATTCACAACTTTTTGTGTCGTATTAAAACTTATAAGGTTCAATACAATTGCTTGGACTAAGTACCTATGTTTGTGGTAACTAATGATCAATCTTAAAAATTAATTCTAATATTTTGAAGACGGATCATAAGTTATTATAAAAATTATAAATGACACTCAAAAATTATAAAAAAAAATCACAAAAAAATTTATAAAGATCGTATGGTACCGAATTTTTTTAATATCATAGACTTCTGATCCATCTACAGAACAATTAACAGAGCCTGTGTTGACCATGCACTCGCGTGCTGGTCTACTGTTGTCAGGTCTGACTATTGATCTATGTTCCAATTCTTCCTCTTGTGGTTTGGCACAATTCTTCTGTGACTGGTTTTGAACCATACAGTTTATATTCATCAGTTTGGAGCTAGTTGAAATTGTAAGTTTGAATGATTTTGGGGTAAAATAAGTTAGTTTAGACCTTAGTTTATATTCATCAGTTTTAGAATTTTGTCGTTGGTTCCATGTATCTTTTTAGTTTATTATATTCATAAAATGTTATTAGTGACGTACAAAAATTTAAAATTCATATTTTAGAAACTATTATGAATAATCTATGCATGCATGCGTGTAATTATTTTGACACAAAAGGCTAGAAAGTCACTCCAAACGGATTTTTCCAAATTACCATAACTTTTTACCTAAAAAAATCAACTTCAAACATGCACATTATGTTAACTACTACCGGATACGGGAGTTTGAATTGGGAGCCAGTAAGGGTGCAGCCCAACCCAACTCCAAATACTCAAATATTTGGGTAAAATATATTCAGTACACGGGTTAGGCTTGGATAAAAAAAAAAAATCAAATCGATTTAAATTTGAACATTACTCGGGTTAAAAATTTGAGTTTCTGTATAGTACCTAAAACCAATCCGAATTATTGAATTCTCGTTCAACTCATCTGATAACTTCTCAAATTTTAGTTTAACTAATTGTGTAATCCATAGTTCAAATCTGATTGAATTTGATTTCAACCCAAGATAAAAAATTTGGACGTGGATAATAATTGTGTTGAATGTTTCCGGTTAAATTTGTGATTTAGGTTAAACTCGGGTTAATAAAATTATGTCTTGAGCAAAACTTTCAACCCGTCTAATTTACCTAAGTTACACTACTAGGCTAAGGAGTGACACATATTAAACTAAAGTTTCTACCAAATTTTATTTTTTTTTGGTCAAATTTATATTGATTATACGTTATATCATCCTCATCTGAGCGGCATAAAGGAAATTGAACCACATTTTTTAGTGTTTGTAGGATTTCTCATAGTTTTTTTTTAAAAAAAAAACTAGATGATATTTTCGAACAATTAGGAGTGTGGTTATTAACCTGTATTATATCAACCCGTCCAACCCACTGATAAATCAGCGGATTGGACTTAAAAGTAGGACTAATCCAATTCTTCAGGTATTTGCTGGGCTTTGATTTTTTGACTTGCGTTGCATAGACATGGGCTTTGCAAACACCGTTACCACGAGAGTTGGTAATCGGCTATACTTTTCTTGGTTGCTTAACGGACCTTTTTTTTTTTTTTGGGACATGCTTAATTTACCATTAATAGCTCTCGATGACGACGTATTTATGTCTGGGTGCCCTTTTTGAATCCAAAATCTCTTTTGGGCTCACCTAAGATGACTCAAGCGCTTCGTCAAGATAGCATTTATTGGGTTCGAGTTGGGCCACAACCCAACTCCATGAAAGCTTAGAATAGATGTCAACTCGGTACTAATATCAGATCGGGAGTTGGGAGCTTGGCACCAAGAAGTTCAGAAATGGCTGTGCCCACGACACATGAATAGGAGATAAGGGAATAATACTTGACAATCCTAACGAACGGATATTCACCGACAGTGAAAATGACTCACGTGTTCTGTTCAAGGCGTAGTAGGCACAAAAAAACATCAAAGATGACAGGATTAACTATAGGATAAACAAAGAGGAGACCATAAAATTAGCCAAAAAAGAAATCACCACAAAACGCAAATGATAGGGTGTATAAATGGCAAATGATACCTTTGTGTAAGAGAAAGATACAAAAAAGAGACCACCTAGCAATAACATACGAAACTCTCAAAAGCTTCCAACCAAATCCCCTGTAATAACAATCTTCTTTCTCAAATAATACAATCTCCTAAGGAACAAGAAACACTCTTAGAATGGATATACCTTTAGTCTTTCAACTGAAAGGAATCACTCATACTTCTGTCTTTGTATCACCTTCAACACAAAGCACGTTTTCTGTCAAATAAGCACATATTCATTTCCTCTATGTCACATCCCTGATTATTCTATAACTGGGTAAATAGATTTCGAACACCATCAACTCTTCTTCTGCATGTACAAGTCCACATGACACTTCCTACAATCATATTTTCTCTTAAGTTTAAGGGTTTGTTGCAGGAGTCATTTGTTTTCCCATTAAGGTATAGAACAGTCTATGTCATAGTCTTGTTTTTTCCCATAAAATAAGTGTATTTAACATCAGAAGAACATCTTATCTAAGAATAAGTCTCGTTAACACCAAAATCATGTGTTTTCTTGAAGTTGAAGCATGTGACAAAACAAATCTTTTTTTCCCCTTTAAAATATAATGTAGTTGTTGTTGTTGTAGTCGTCATGCCATCGTGTCAAATAAGTCCACTTGGCATCAGGATAACATCCTATCAAAGAATTAACTCTAGGCGAGTGGCAAAATTAGAATTATATTTTCTCTCAAATTGAAGCGTTTTGCACACGAGTAATCATTTTCCTTCAAGTTAATGCCAAAAAATGAAAAAGAAATCATTTCCTTTTAAGTTATAGTGCGGTTGACGCCGCAATCATATTTTCTTATAGAATAAGTGAATTTGACAGTAGATTAACCTATTATTCATTTCATGTGGATTTACCATACGAAATGTGATTTCAACGTTTCTTAAATCATCATCAACTTACTAGGAGGTATTCAAACTTATAAGACACCCAATTGATCTTCTAAAGTTATCTACCCAACGATTATCGGGCTGAATCCTTACCTGCTTCTCGTAGAGAAATTCCATCTCAGCATCTCTACTTTTTTTTCTTTTTTTATTTTTTAACTGTCAGAATTATTTGGGTCAATTTATGTACACCTCACCTAATTTCCTATTTAATGTGATCAAAGACAGGTCATCCATCGGAGCTAAAGTATTCATGAGCAATAATTCTTTCATGGTCTAATCCTAAATAATTAATAAAATTTAAACTTAACACGTCTATGTTTGTAACTAATCATTATTACTGCTTAATCTACTCTTTAGCTTAGCATCATCTCTACTTTCACTAAATGGGTTTCTGACCCAACTTATCTACCCTTTGGGTTAAATTACGGGTACCCCTCCTTGCTCGTTAGAATTACCGAAACTTCATACTGCCCGACATCATAGGCCCAAGATATAAATTGGTAGACAAACCACTGGTTGGGGGTTATATTGCTGACATGGGCCCATAGTTGGGGCTTGGTAGGTGACCATACAACAATTAGAACATGGATACCTTCCCCACCTCTATACTCACTGCCTTTATTGGATGTTGTTCTTCATATGCATTGACCCACACATGCAGACAGATATCACTTTGCTGCCAATTGTAATACCTAACCACAGGGTGAGTGACCCCCCAAACACACACACACACACAACCACAACAAAACGTGATTAATCAATAATGTGTCTACCCCCTCCAAATTGGAAGCAACAGCCAACTGCCCCCACCAGAAAATGAACTGTCATAGTGCGGGATTACCTCTCCATAATAGAATCATTGCAGCATTAAAAATCTATCATTAGAAGCTATTTTAGATAACAGAGTTTCAACGATAACTCATTAACTTGTCGAGATACCAAGTTTAAGTACCACAACAAATGATCCAATAACTTGTCGAGATACCAAGTTTAAGTACCACAACAAATGATCCAATACGCGTGAATTGTGAGTTATCTGCATATTGAAATTACGTCACAGTGTCAATGAATTTTAAAAAATGTGTGATTAAAATAATTTTCAGCTATTGATTAAAAAAATAAAAACTATCCTCTCAAAATGATGAGTAATCTGTTGAGGGAGGTGGGACATCATTTGTATTCGACCACTAAAACATTATGGATGCCACATTCTTGATTTTAAGCTTTCATTGTGTTTGTCCCACTTAAAGGCTAGGCAAAATACTGTATAATGTTGATAGGATATTAAGTTCAAGCTTCTTAGGCCACAAACATGTCACATTACATCTGCAAGTTTATTGGACATCTTGCATGATTGGGAATGCCAAGAACTGATGCACCAAATATGACTTGACTAAGTTACAGGCAAAAAACAAATCAGTATTATAGCCCCAAAATTAATTATTTTAAAAGGTATTTTTATAATTTTTGTGGGTCATTTTATAATCAAAGAATTTTTTTATTTTTGTGATTGATTTTTTACTATTATGGGTGTTTTTACCACATTTGTGATAACCATTTTTACCAATATTATTCGGTACAAAAAAATTATCACTTTTGTAACTGACTTATCATATTTATGAGTATTTTTTTTTTCATATTTATAGATATTTTTATCACTTTTATAATAATTATTTTTACTATTTTTTGTATAACACAACCGTCATAAAAATACTCATAAATATAATAAAAATAATCACAACCGGGATAAATGGATGAATGGTACCGAAAAAAAAAAAGATTTGGTACCGCAGTCAACTCCCACCTAATAAAGACATATCTCTTTGAAAAATTAGCTTCATTTCATTTTCTTACTAGATATAAAATATTGGATTAATTAACCATATTTTTAGTCTTTAAATTATACGTGTTTTGTTAGTTTAGTCTTCATTTTATTAATTTGGTCAATTTAATCTTTAAAATATTTAATTTGTGTTTAAATGATTTCTAACCAGATAATCCTTAAATTTTTTTTATGAAAGTGACCACGCAAAATTCTTTCAGATGGTATCATATAACATACACGTGATCAGTTCAGTAAAAAATTTAATGGGTCATTCGTGTAGGGACCATTTAAACACGATTTGAATATTTTATGGGTTAAATTGACAAAATTAATACAATAATGATTAAACTGAAAAAAAATGTGTATAGTTGGAAAACCAAAAATACTATTAATTCTAAAATATTTTTTTCCTAATATTTTGAAATGGATAGTTAATTGGTAGCGTAGGCCCAATCCGTGATTGCCCAAACTGGCCCAAGTGCTGGGTTTAGTCTAGGCCCAATTCTTTTAGACTTTTTTTATTAGTAGTATCTGACTTTTAAATTTTTTTAGACTCATTTAGTAGTAGTAAACTTACATCCAATTTTTTTATATCTATATATGTCTATATTTATCTAAAAAGTATAGTAGAATATATATTCTATTATTATAGACATGTAGTTGATAGATTAAATTTTGTATTCAAATATATGTTATATTTGATTTTTTTTGGTATGCAACAATATCATAATATTATAATACAAAAAATAATATTATAATTTAATTAATATTTTTGAAAAATAATATACTAAATTTATAATATAATTAGATGATCAAAAACTCAAGAATGAATATCTTGCAATGAAGCTCCAATATAAATAAAGGACAAAAAATATCTAAAGAGATCGGAGATACTTAAAAAAAATGACAGAATAAATAGTCAAAGAGAGGTAAAATAAACTAATAATTAAGTTTAATAATAATTAATTATAAATATAAATATAATTTAAAATTATTTATAAAAATCTTATTATTTAAATATAATCACATGTAACACAGGTGGTGCATTGCTGGTCATTAAAAACATGACTTAATTGATCTAATAAAAAATTTTAAAATTTAATGGTTTTTCCAATGGAAAATAGATAAACTACATCAAAAGTTTTCAGTAAGAGAAATTGAATAGGGCCAGCAGTACACCCTCCCCCACGCGAAATAAGATACAAAAGCCCATGGCCTGCTAGGGTTCCAAACCAGCCTCGGATTTTCGTTTGACCGAAGAACTACCCTGTAGAAAACACTATAACTTGGTGAGGACTGTACAATAATCTTGGCTCGGGTTTAGGTTCAGGTTTGATTTCTTTAGGTTCGTTCAAATTGAAAAATAAAATGAATTTGATAAGATTTTAAAAACAAGCAATGTATGACTTGGCTTGATTCAACTTGAATAGATTTTGGTCTATAACAAGTGAAAACAATCTCTTCTCCATCACACTTTCACTCACCCAAAACTCAGTTCTAGCTACTACTTGTCCATCATGAAATGCCCTTTACATTTGCATTCCCTATAGAGTTCATGACTCAGAAGGCTACTAAGATCACTTGGTAAAAGGTACTAGTGTTTGGAGTTATTATTTGACACACAGTCTCTCTGTACACTCTTTGTCTACAAAAAAAAACTAGATTTGAGCTCCTAGGAAGCCCAGACAATACACTTAAACTCAGCTCTCTTTGTCTAATCTTTCCCAGGTAGTTGCCAAATTGAAGCCCTCTAAAGTTTTCAACAATTAACAACAGTGAAAAGAAAGAGACAAATGCATAAAAGAAAGCAAATGGTTGGGTATGTCCCCTCCAATGGAACCTCATGCAGTGATTGACATAGACATTATTCATACCAGTGGCCGCGCTTCATTTTTCAACTATAACAGCTTGGCCAGGACAACACAAGAGTTAGGCTTCATGCAATGGCGACCATAATAACATTGCACCAATCACAACTTTCTAATTGCTACGTGCAGACCACGTCTTGCTACAACAATAAATAATATCTATCCAGGTTCACAAATTTGTCATTTTCTATTTATGTGATCTAGTAAAGACCTCTCTCTCTCTCTCTCTTCCATACATGGCACGTTGAGGTAGGGAAGCCTAATGCATTTCATCCAAACCTAACCCTTGTGAACAAAGGTGGTATGTGTTTTCCTAGCCCAAGCTGTTATATTTGAAAAATGAAGTGCAACAATTGATCTTGAAAATGTCTATATCAACCCACCCCAGCATGAGGGCTCCATTGGAGGGGACAGTTACCCAACCATTTTCTTTCTTTTGTTCAGTTTTTCTCCCCCTGTTACTTGATTGTCTATTTAATTATTGATAACTTTAGGGGCCGGTAATTTTCAACCACCTCAGAAAGATTGGAGATAAAGAAAGCCAAGCTTAATTATGTTGTCTGGCTTTCTAAAAGCTAAAGTCTTGTTTTCTTTGCAGACAAAGAGGGGGAGTTCAGAGAATCCGTGTGTCAAGTAATACTTTCGAGAGTAGCACTATTTGGATCTTATATTTTGATTTAATTTATTAATTAAATTAATCACTGTCATTTGATTATTAGTGAATCTCAGTATTAGTTGAAATCATCTGTCAATCCAATGACTTAAGTCAATAAATTAGATATAATACATGCAACTACAAAGGGCATTTCATGGTGAACAAGTAGTTGAGACAACTAGTTAATTATGGTTGACCGAAAAGGATGGAGAGGAGATTGTTTGACTTGTTATTTGCAAAGACAAAGGGGTTAAAATGGTCAAGTAATGATGTGTATACCAAAATTCTTACAAAATTTCGATCAACATATAAATATCGGTGATTGAATCAATGGGCTCCACTAAAAATAAGTTGTGGAACCTATGTATCCCAAAATAAACATTGAATTGGTAAGTATAATAGATGAAAAACTTGATTAGTGTAGCAATGTTGAAAATGGTGATTAGTGTTTTCAATATCAATACGTAGTCCTATTGAGAGTTAAAAATTTTAACCTAATTTATTAACATAATAATATCTTAAATGATAGTCTTAATCAAGAAATTCAACCGTTACAATTCCAATAATACTATTGAACTATATCACTGTCACATCATTATGTCAACAAATTAAATTAATTTTTATGTATAAATAGCATTACTCTTAGATATTTCTTTTTTCGGTAAGTCTCTTAGATATTACTACGTTGGTTAATTAGAGTGTAAAGCATGATAATTAAGGAGAGATACCAATTGTTTTGTTTGTAGGTGTGTGGGTTTCACGTCAAAACCTAAGAGTTCCAAGCATTGCACATGAAAATATGGAGGAAGAATTGCAAGGGATTTTGCAACGTTTGCAATCAACCATTTGGGCTTTGGCTAGAAGATCATTAACATACTTCAAACTTGTAGAAGTATAATGAATTTCAAGGCCTAAGAAGAAATGAAGTGATCCCAAATTTTTCATATCAAATTTAGTAACTAGATTTTGAATTAAGGATTGAATGTAAGATGAGTCATTACCAGTTAGGATGATACCATCTACATATTATAAGAGAAGAATGGTCAATGAAGAACTAGAAGCTCTGACAAAGTGAGAAGAATCTGAGCTGCATGATTGGAAACCAAAAGTAAGGAGATAGGAGGTAAACTTCTCAAATCAAGCTCTTGGAGCTTGTTTGAGACCATATATGGACTTATTGAGTTTGCACACAGATTCTGGATACAATGGATCAGTGAAACATGGTGGTTGAGCCATGAACTCCTCCTCCTGAAGAGTGTCATGTAAGAATGGATTATTAACATCCAATTGATACAGAGACCACTGATATTGAACAGAGAAGGCTAACACAAGTTTAATAGTGACTTGTCTGGCTATAGCGCTAAAAGTCTCATAATAGTCTAATCCTACCTCTTGGTGAAAACCTTTCGCTACTAGCCTGACTTTGTATCTAGCAACTAGCCACGTTTACGAGATTATCAAATTTTTTATTTTGGTCATGCCCTAATGACCT
Organism: Ilex paraguariensis; assembly: GCA_963454935.2. Taxonomy (NCBI): domain Eukaryota; kingdom Viridiplantae; phylum Streptophyta; class Magnoliopsida; order Aquifoliales; family Aquifoliaceae; genus Ilex; species Ilex paraguariensis. The sequence continues at coordinate 1,401 of CAUOFW020006688.1, read as the reverse complement.
TAATTCCACTTCATATCTCTCTCTCTCTCTCTTCCCCAAAAAACACGGAGGTAAAGAGTCAAGCCTCGTAAGGGATATCTATGGGTAGTTCAGTTTGGCCTCAATTATCCTAGTCCTACAATGATTGTCATTTAATTTCTCATTACGAATATATTAGATCCATCATTGTTTATTAAAATGATCTTTGTTGTGTAGTGATTGTCATTCAATTTCTCATTACCAATTTGTTAGACTCATCGTTGTTTATCAAAATTATCTCTCTCTCTGCTTTTAAGTTTGTTGTAATGTGATTGGAGCCGTGAAGTAGACCTAAAAACTCAAGACAACTATCATGTTTTACAATTTGTTTTTTCATCCTTACCAACCAACCACGATGTTGATTATCGTGGGAACTTTTGTAAGCCTTGGTGCACCGAGCACTATGACCAAGATTTAATAGTTTGTCCATTCTCAGTCTCGGTAAAATCCATCTTGTTGTGATAGATTCTTACAGATAAAACCGACTATTTGAAGACCATTTTGACGTTAATTTTAAATTCAGCTATGTGCGACAATATGATTGGAGACAAGTGAAATGGAAGTCACTAAATAAGTGATATTTCCTAACGTGTTTTATTGTCTTTTAAGGTAACAAGTAACATGAATTTGCATGGAAGCAAACGACAAAGCTTCTACAGATTATTTTGTCTGTCACAGATAGATTGATGCCGGGTATATTCTATTGGTTGTGTATTTATATGATATTATAATTACTGGTAATGATTCCGAGGGAATTGTTAAGTAAAAAACCTTTCTACTGGATCGGCTTAAAGGCAAGAACAATATTTCAGGCATTGACTCTGTGAATAGAGGTTGAATGGTATAGGAGTGAGATCAGGAAGACGAGCTTACCTCAATGGCAAAGAACTCACTGGCAGGATAGACAGTAAAAAAAACCTTACTTCAATTAAAAAGAAAGCGCTTACTATCTTTTTGAATGGGACTTGTTTTTTCACCAAATTACCTTAGATGTACATGTCTTTGTTTGTCTTTGCTATGGTCAGAATGTCATGAATTTCAAATTACACTGAGCCACGCAAAGAGTAGAACAGTAAATGAAAGAACGATTATTGATAGAATGACATACCTTTCAGTGCAAAGCAATAATTATTGCGAAGGGAAAACATGAATCGGGAGGGTTCCACTTCCGTGTAGGTATCAAATGCGAAAATGCATCAAAAAACACAATACAACTCAAAGGATAAGGGCAATTTTTGAAGAATTTGAAAGCATGTAGTGTAACATACAATTCAGAAAAGGAAGGGGACCCAAGTCTTAATTCGATTCAAAAATACAAAAACAAAGAAAAAGAAGATATTCTTCGAAGTGGTATCCTTGGAGTTAGATTATTCTGATATAGAC
>CAUOFW020006687.1:0-23234 GCA_963454935.2 Ilex paraguariensis | reverse complement strand
CACGTGAACATTGCATATGCACTTAGGTTGGGGAATAGCCTCTGTAAGAAATATTTTACGGCATTGGCTCACCCTATACGGGAAAAATATTTCAGGTGCGGGGTACATGCTAATGGAAGGCCCTTACACGGGACCTCAAGGATGAAGAGAGCCAACTGTGGCTTGTAAAACATATTTTGTGTAAAAATTGAATTTTTGTAACATTATTGTGAAAAACTTAGTTTTGATTTGAAATTTCATGTAAATCAATGAAATGTATGGAATGTGTTGTAATAGACTTGTATGGATCATGTATAATGTAGAAAACATCTTTATACATGTTTGGGATGAATTTGGTTAGGTTTGAATGGACTTGGAATGAAAAACTGATGAAACATAAAAATTTTGGGCAAAACCTACCCGTAGCGAACAGGTGGTACCTGTCCAGCAGGCAAAACCTACCGGTAGCTAACAGGTAGTACCTATCCAGTAGGAAAAAACTACCGGTAGCTTACAGGTAGAACTTCTACCGGTACGTCAACAAACACACTACCGGTAGCTTTTCTAGAAATCTGAAATTTTAAGAATGCATTGCCATGCTTTTGGGCTATGTGTTCTTTGGTTCCCATGACACAAATGGATGTTAAATGAGATGCATTTGGGTATATTGAACCTCCATGAGATTAAATGATTAAAGAAAACTCGATCCTCCTGTGGGTTGTAATCCCGGTTACAGGGATGTGAGAGACGTGATGCCGAATGGGCAACAATCACGGTAATTCCGTGGGTTGATGAGTGATCAAACCGGTTAAGAAAGGACCCCGGGATCTTGGGGGCATCTCAGTATATCTCTTAGGTATTAAAGTATACACACTCAACCATACATCCAAAATTCAAATAGGGCTTAATCCGATTGTAATAGGGTCTTGGGAGAAGGCTAAAGAAACAAGGGAATTTAGAATTCAGAAGAAGTTCTCCCCATAGACATTTTGTATTCCATACATGCACTCTTCTTTTGATACCTCATAACTGAATTCATCCTCCATTCCTCCTCACAAAGCCTTTGGCTTTCACATATAACATTATTTAATATTTCATCACAAATTTCCAATTCTTCTTTTCGTCATCCTTCTTTGTTCATTCATTCATGATTGAACATTTCACCACAATCCCACCATATATCAAGTAGATACAAATCTAGACCAAGGTACAATATGTATCTTTTTGTAGAAGTTCTTAAGATGAAATGAAATGCAATAAAGAATAGGCTTAAGGCTCAACTAAAGTTTAAAGATAACCTAAAATAATCTTTTAGAAAGCAGGGAAAGTTGTTGTTTTTATTGAGATATAGTCAACTAATTACTCATGCTCCTAACAAAACTAAAATAATGAGATTATTGAAAAACAACATATTTGAAACGAATACCATCCGAGTAACTGTATTATAACCCTCCACAAATGATAAATGCTCATCCCGTAAATCTCAACAAAAATTACATGCTGATAGTGAAAATGATTTGTGTTCCAAATACACACATAACCTTGATATTCAAGCATAGACTAAAAGTTTATAGAATAACAACATGCAAAAAATTTGAGTATCAAATAGCAAATCTAACTTTCACAGTTCTTAAGAAACAACAAATAACATTCAAATAGACATATTTTTACCAAAATTTTCAAAGTTTTGACTAAAACTACCAAAAAAAAAAAACTATTAAAAACAAAATAGCTGTGTAACCCTCTCCCCAACTTAAAATCTACATTGTCTTATGTGGAACAATGGTAATATAATGAGAAAAAAAATAAAAAGATAAGGGAAAGAGAACACCTGAACCGAAGATCCTAAATAAAACCAACTACAACATAAGAAAAAGAAAGATTATCATATAAAAGAAAATTAATAAAACCATCTCAAAATAAAAGAAAGAAGGATTCTAACTACTCTACTATAAACAAGGATTCTTTAATTGAAAAGGACCACCCGGGCTTTAATTGCTTAGTACCCGACTTCACTTTGGATTTCTCTCCACCATAAAATAGTTTCTGATTAGTCTTTCTCTCAACTGCACATAACTACTGTGAATTATTAAGAAAATCAGTATAAAAGACAACCTTAGAGTTTTATTCATCAAGCACATAATTAATTAGACAAGTTTGCAAAGGGTCAGAACAAATAAAATTTTCAAACTTTTTCCCTACAGACTCATCAACTATATCTACCTCACAAAAGTCTCCCTCTCCACCTAGTTGCTTTGCTACATGAAAAATATTAAATTTAGTAGTCATATTCCCAAAAAACATTTCATGATACCACTCCTACAATTTATTAGTGCATTTGATGTGTCAAGAAATGAGCGTCCTAAGATTATGGGAATCTGTGCAGTAGAATTGGCAATAGTTGCAATGTCCTGTACTATGGAATCGATAGGAATGTAAAACCTATCCACCTGAACCAATACATCTTCCATAATCCCTCTCGGTCTACAAACTGGAGAGTGATTGTAGTGGGCTTCAACTCTCCCAAGCCTAACTACTTATAGCCCGCAAAAGGTTGGAGTTTACACTCACACCCAAGTTTAGAAGTTCTTGTTTAACCCGATAGTTCCCAATAGTAATAGCAATGGTAGGGCAGCCGAAATCTTCTATAACGCCCCAAAATCCACCTAGAAGGCATTACTAACTAAAAACCATTCAATCATGAGAGCAACTACAATAACCATTAAATAATAAACCCTTCATCCATTTGACAAAGAACAAATAATAAAGCCAATAAAACATTACAAGTTCTAAAACTAACAATTCAAAGCCAAATAGTATCTAGTACCAGAATAATTAAACTAGCTGAAACCATGTTTCACAAGAATCTCTCAAACACTAAACCAAAAATAAAACAACTCCATTCCTCTAAATTAGGGTCCCCATCTTGATCCTCCAACGACTCATAATCAACATGCTCATCCATATTGATATCCTTTTCTATGCCAAAATTTGTAAGTGTGTTGTAGGGGGAGAGCAAAAGCCCGTAGGAAATCCTTCTCAAATCCGAACAAGGTTTTAAAACAATAAAAAGAAGGCGAGTCTGTTTTGAAAATTTCATATATAAATTTTTAAGAGTAAACCATGAAAGTTGTAATGATCTCAAGTGTACAAAAATACAATAAATCAATGAAAGAAATAAACATGTTATAATTAAACCAATCAATGAATAACTTAGTAGCATCATCACTTATTCTCGTGTATGTTGGTTGCTTTTTAGGAATCTACAAAACGATTATACCTCGTTGACACATCACAACCTCACAATCTCAATCATTCCCGGAGGGCCAAATCACAAACCACTTTAAGAAAGGCGTATACTGTTTCTCATGACAATGACAAATCCTTCCCATAAAAGATATATCATTCCTCTACCTCGAACCTACTGAACAATAGTAATTGCTCTCATAAACAACAATGCACTACAAGTGTTAGACAACTATCTCACCCCCCACTGGGATAGACTAACCTCTAGCACTCTACGACAGCTCTCGAAGGCAATTCAAGTCCGTCACACCCAAACCATACAAGAGATGAAACCCCAATTCTCTCAACAACCACAATTAACCAATCAAAGTTCCCATTAGCAACTCAAGTATTACAACTACCTAATTTTCAATATACCACAATAATAAAGGAATTAAAATATGCAAGAGATCATATTAAGAAAACCTTCACAATTGCAATATCAAAATTCTAGGGTTTTGCCAAAAATCCTAATTTGCTGGAACAAGAACAAGTTTTAGATGAAAAACATGGTTTTATCAAAAATAGGATTTTAGAAATCAATAATCCATGTATTTTTCACAATCAAACATGTATTTAGTAAACTAGGGTTTTGAAAATTCAGGAACAAGTATTCCTTGAACCCAAACATGTATTTTGTTCAAAACTATGTGTAAAACCTAGATAAATTTAAAATTTTATAAAAAAAAGTGAAACGGTAATTGCCACTACAGTATAGGTTGAAAATTCAAATTTTTCTAAAACTTGAATGATGAAACGAACCTCACCATTGGAGTAGTCTCGCGAAATCTGGTTACCCAGTCGAATTTTCGTTGAATTCTAAGACAATCAGATATTTTGCGTTTTATGAGACGATTGGGTGTTGTGTGATCTAAATAAATGAGACCGGGAATTAAATTTTGAAAATTGAAAAATAATTTAAAGCTAATTCAAATAAAAATATTTTGAACTTGAACTAGGATAAAATTTAATTGATTCGAGACAAAATTAGATCTGGAAAAGGAGAACGTTTGGTGCAATGAGGACGAAGCACCTAAAGGGTATAAATAGGGGAGAAAAATCAAATTTTCTAAAAAATAGAAAGAAGAGAGAGAAGCTAGGATTTCTCCAACTTCTCTCTACGATCTATGGATTTCCTTTGGTCAAATTACCTTAGGCTAAGAAGAAAGTGTGTTCTACTCGTCCTGGGCTACAAGAGCATAACAAAAATTGACGATTTGGGCAAAGTTCCAAGGACATGATTTGGTAGGAAGCAAGAATTAGAGCTTGTTTCGGGACTTGAGAGTTTTCTACCGTTGTCTTACTCTTCAAGAGGTAGGATTTTTTTTCCTAATTAGGTTTATTTCCAACCTAGGGTTGTTATATGGAATGGGTAGGGTGTTAGAGATGTAATCTCATGCGTAGCACTTATCTATGGTCTTTGAAATGTGGAAAATGGGTAGAAGAATGGTCAAAAATCAATTCTATTTTTGAATTGGGTATGTAGAAATTACTTGTTTGTGATTTCTTGAGATATGTGATGAAATTGGGCATATTATGTGTTTACATGATGTAGTGCCATGAAGGTGTTTGATTAAATACCTACGTGGATTAAGTGTGTTGTTTATATTGAATATGTTATAACATGCTTGGAATTTGATGTTGGAAAATGTTGGTATATGCATATGATATATTGACATTGTGATTGTTGATGGAGATTAAAATGTTCACAATGTGCTCATGACTTATTAGACATGATTGAGAATTACAATTTTACATTTACATTGCATATGCACTAGTAGTATCATATTCGCAGGCATTTGACATGAATGTGGGTGTGTGTGCATGATTTTGGCTCAAACACCAGTCTTGGTGGATGATGCGTGGGTTCGGGGTACTTAGACCGAGGTTCGACTGAGTCGTATGGGTTGCATTGAAAATATGGTTGGGGTTAGCAAGAAGGGCTAGATTGTCCCTCGAGTGCAAGACCCCGTGATTGGATATGCATTCCGGTGGTGTATAGTCCATAAAGTGTGTCGACTTACGCAGATTCATTGGTGGAAGTCCATTAATGTCATGTCAGTTGGGTGCTTGTTGGTGTGAGTCCATAAATACCCACTCCAAGAAAGACCTAGAAATTTTAATAGTCATTGGATGTGTAACATCAATGGTAGGGGGTTGGAATGCCTGAATTCATGTGCATGGGAATGCATGTGTGAGAAATCCGGTAAAAGTTCGGGTTGAGTTGCATGTGTGAGTCTCATCTCATATCATGGCATGACATAGAGGATTCCATTGTTGAATGATATATTCTTGAATGGATCATGTGTTGCTTGTTGAATTGTATGTGAAAATTTCATATGCATCTAAGTTAGCGAGTAGCCTTTTTGGGAGATACCCTATTGAGTGTGGTTCACCCTTTATGGGGACAACATTTCAGGTGCAGGACATGCGCTGATAGACGGCTTTCAATCTAGCCCTCAATGTTGAAGAAAAGCCGAGATGTGGCTTTTAATCATGTTTTGTAAAAACTATTATATTATTCAGTTTTGGACATGTAATGGTATGTAAAGAATTGTAAAAAACTCATATGAACTGAATTGTTTTTTTAAAAATAGATGTTATATGAGTTTGGGTTGATGTTGTATAACGTTGGAATGAATTGAAATTGAAAACGATGGACTTGAGGAACAACTGGGAAGATCCACTGGTACAACAATGAGTTCTTCTACTGGTAGAATTTTTTCAGTAGGCTTTTTCTATCGGTAGAATGTCAAGTTTGCCGATACAACATTTCCAGTGAGTTTTCTCAATGGTAGAACATTGATAAACCTACCAGTAGAAGAATTCCAGAAGGTTTTCCTATTGGTAGAACATGGACATCTTCTACCCGTAGGTTTTCTTTAATTTTCAGAAATTTAAAATGATTTTGTCAGGCCTTCGAGTCTTGGGTCCTTTTATTCAAATGATATAAATGGATAATAGTTAAGGATAAATTGATGGATGTTGGACCTTGGATGGGTCATGTAATTGTAATGTGCACAGGTTATGCGTTTGCGAGTGCCTAGTACAAGGCAGACTCTATCCAAACACTATGTTATTTTTTATCCCGGTAAAGGGAATGTTGTAATGTGGTGTCAGGTTATACGACATTCACGGGTATTTTTACAGGTTGATGGGTGATCAACGAGTTGACAAAGGATCCCCTGTTTTAGGGGCGTCATAATAGGTTTCAATGATAAAACTAAGAGCTCATAACTATTTATCATATAACTATGAAGAAGACTGAAAACATACATATATAATACCCTAAGTGTCAATGAAAGAACTCAAGAAGAATCCCCTACCTCAATCCGATGTTTGTGTGTAAACCTAGCATGTTTGATCCGTTCCAACGTTAGAATCCCTCTTCAATCTTGTATTTCTCTTCTTCTCTCTTCCTCTCTAAGGTTCTAATAAAACTCATATAACCTCTTTGAATGATTTTTGACATTCTGGATTCAATGAAAACCTTATTTTGACCTAAAAATATTTATAAAACTACTTATCCACCATTCTCAAACTTAAACATCTCTAAAACTCAATTTACCCCTAACGTAAATATGTACCAAACTCAAACTTTATAATCAATCTTTCAACAGTAATTCTAAGTTTCTACCATCATTTTATTCATCTTAAGATAACTTTCTAGATAATATTATCCTTCTTTAATTTTAATATGAGGTCTTACAATTCACCACCCTAATAGAAAGTTTCATCCTCGAAACTTAATCGTAGAGTTAGTCTATCTAATTCTAATTGACAACATGGTCTCAACACATATTAATCCGTGAACCATCAAATCCAAGATCATAATAGAATATTATATTCTAATTTTTAAATCCATTCCTTACACTTATAACATCATTGCAATTAGTTAAAGTCCCTAAGATTACCTTCCTTTACTAGAATTCATTTATCACCTTTATTCTCAATAATTGTATACGATTTTTTCTACTAATTTCTTATCATGCATAGGTACTAGGTCATAATACTTAATTTTCTACACATCAAATATCACCTTGCTTTTGGATTTCACCAATCATTTCAATAAATGTCATGTTTGCTTCTTACACGTAGCATATCGATAAGCGTATCAAAACAACTAAAATACAATTCCGCTAATAGGGTTACTCATCGTGCCTATATTAGCATCATGGTATAGCACAAAATTTAGTAATGATATTATGGTAAGATTTATCTCGATCCCTAAAATAGATGCAATATTCTTAATGACTTTGTCTCTCATTAGCCAAGAGGAATTCACAATCTTTGAAATCCACTAATAATTTAAATTCACAACTACATACTCCCTCATAAGTTAATATTCTAGGATCAACTCTTAGGTTGCACATCCATTTGCAATTTTCCATGATACTCCTTACCCTCACCATTGTAGTCATAAATCAAATAGTTCACTGTGCACTCTAATATAAATTATAGTCTACCAATTCACAAATCAAAACTAGCCACAAGATAAGAACTCCCATAGGTTTGAAAGCTTTGAGAAGATACGTCGGATTCCATCGAAGTGTACAATTGAGACCTAACTACACTTGTCCTCCAATTATAGCTTCTAAAATGTGTACACTAACAATCCATCCACTCCATTCAAAGGGAATTTTAGTACCTAACCAACCATGATACTTAGGCTAAGGGTCAAGTTATATCTCCAAGATATTTGCTCCCCCGTCCCCAATCTTGAGCTCAAATCAATAAGCCTTACTTCCCTTCTTAACTCACTTGTATTCGGATTCATACTGTTAGACCAATCCTAATATCTTCACATTATTCACCGACTCGATTAAAACTAGTCATTTTCTCTATCTCCCAAGAATTCATTCTCGATCTCTAACCTTGAGCTAGAATTAATAACCATGTAATCAATTATTAGTGGCTTTTATTAACATCTCAACTCTTTTCACGATACGTATACTGTCAAATCCCCATGATATAATCCATTACAATATATATCTTGTAATTTATCTAAATTTGAAGATAGATTGTCAAGGATCACAAAATATCTCTCAATTCTCTATCACTAGACTTCTTATGATATAATAAAAACTAAAATAATACTCCCAATAATTAAACTAATGTTCCTTGGCTTAACCACATTAGTCATTGCAGTCTTAATCATTATTCAGAATTCCCAAGATAATTATGATCTTCTAATTACTAGGATAATCATAGTCATTTATCCCAAATGTTACATACAGCTTCTACACTCATGTCAAAGTCAATCTTCATAGGTATCATCATTGATTCCTCAAATTACATCTTTCCAATTATCACCACTAACCGTAAAGTTTAAATCTTCAATACTCATACCAACAATTCTCAAGTATAAATAATCGAACCTATTGTAATAATGTAATAAAAGAGACAGGAAAAAGAACTTCATTTTTCCCCAACACAACTCCAATTACATTAAAAAATCTCACATAACGATAGAAGTTAACACCAAACTTTGAAATCATTCTTATTTCAATAATTGCTTACCATATCTGACCTCGATCTTTTTAACCTTTATAATCTTTAATTCTACAATATTGAGGGTCAAAGGTAACCACTACAACTAATTAGGCTTCCTAGATTTTCCTTTTTATATGTCTATAAGTTTGTTTTCATAATTGACCTCAATTTCCAACCAAGATTTGCAATACAAGTCAACTATTAACTCAACACTCAATCAAGAGATTCTTGATTGTTAATACTTTAGAGAATCTAAGTGTAGTGAACTGAGTCCACAATGAAATATGATTACCTAAGTATAACATCCTCAATGAGTATCTCATGTATGACACTTCTAAACCATTAATACTTCTAAGTAAATTTAATTGACTCTCCGTAATATTTTCAAACCAATATTGGTAACCTCAAATTTGTGGTATGAAAACAAACTCCTATCCATTGAAGAACCATAACCACAATTCTTATCGTTATTCCAAAATAGGCTCTCATTCGATATTACTTCACCATATTCCTTCCATTGATCATATTCAAGAATTATACTATCTCATACCATCGTACTGATTCTAGAGGAAATTATAACACTCTCATGGTTCATATCATAAAACCAAAACTACTTTTATTCCTTAATTTCTTTGACTTTTTAAGTAACACACATAACTTTCCATAACCTTATTATTGAAAACTTAGTCCATCTTAAAACTATCTAAGTTGACCTTACCTCCACACATCCAAATTCAGTTATCACATCTCTCTGAGTTCCAAAAATATAAGCAACACTAATAATATAATAGAATACTTAAAGTCAACAAGGCACCAAGTCATAGTCAAAATTTATATTGTTATCCATCAAAACACATTAATCAACATATAGGTATCTCTAAATCAAAGCCTAAATAGTGTGGAAGTTGCTTAAGGACAAGTCCTTTAGAGTCTAAAAAGAAAAGCTCGACACTGTGCTATCCATGGAATAATATAATGTCGAATTTGATCAACTTCGGAGAATAAACTGATTTAACTCCAATATTTCTAGCATGTGTGACCTATATGAATGGAACGATATATGAGTTAAGATTCTAACAAAAAACAAATGGTGCATAATTTGGACTTTCTAACAAAGAGTTACGGTTCAATTAGTGAAAGGTAGTCTGCTTGACTGATGGTTCTATGACAATTGTCCAATTCGAGTTTAGGTGTCTTTTTGTCACAAATACTATCTCATATCAATCTCCAATATCAATAATATCACTTGCATAAAGATCCATGATTAGCATCATTTACTAACAAAATGTCAAATTACCATCCACCTCCTAGAATAGTCCAAAATGGCATGATATAAACAAGCATATCCATCCAAAAAATATCTTCAATTCCTCAATGCTAGGTAATCTATGAATTTGAATAAATAATTAATCGCCAAACTCACTAAACAACAAATCACACTTATCTTATAAACATATAACTTCAAATAGATTCAAGCCTAGAGTTTCTTTAACCTAACCTAGTAATCCAATGATAATCTACAACATATAGCTCTCATGTAAGACCAAATTCCTAAGCTCTGATACCAAACCCGTAACGCCCCGAAATCCACCCTAGAATGCATTACTAACTAAAAAGCATCCAATCATGAGAGCAACTACAATAACCATTAAATAATAAACCCTCAATCCATCTAGCAAAGAATAAATACTAAAGCTAATAAAACATTATAACTTCTCAAACTAACATTCAAAACCAAATAGCATCTAGTAGCGGATTAATTAAACTACCTAAAACATTATTTCACAAAAATCTCTCAAACACTAAACCAAAAATAAAACAAATCTATTCCTCTAAAATATGGCCCACATCTTGATCCTCCAATGGCTCATAATCAACCTACTCATGTGACGCCCCAAAAACAGGGGAGCCCTTTATCAACCCGTTGATCACCCATCAACCCGGGGAATACTCGTGGATATCGTGTAACTCGATATCACATCGTTATACCCCATTTATCGGGATCCATAATTTAATGAAATTCAGGTAGAGTCTCCTTTGTATGGGGAGCTCTATCCAATATACAACCTGTGCAATCATACAACATTGACCACATCGGATCCATTTATGAATAAACAATGACCACACCGGGTCCATTCATGAGTAAACATTGACCACACAGGGTTCATTTATGAGTAAACATATAACAACATGGAATTTTACATTAAAAATAGTCCATATGAATTCGATTACAATTCTTTTACACACATTACATGCCAAAAACTAAATTACAAGTCTAGTTTAACAAAAATATCATTTAAAACAACATTTTGGCTTTTCTTCAACATTTAGGCCCCGATTGAGAGCCTTCCACTGGCGTGAACCCCGCACCTGAAATATTTTTCCATATAGGGTGAGCCATGCTCATTAGGGTATCTCCTACATAGGCTACTCCCCACCCTAAGTGCATATGAAATGTTCACATGCAACAATCAACAAGCAACAACCATCCCAAACAAGAATATGCCAATTAAATGTTAGAATTCTACCATGTCATGCCATGAAATTAGATGAGGCACTCATGCACTTTGACCTGAGCCCTCACCGGCTCCTACAACACAATGTAATGCCAATGTGCAATAAATTTGTCATTGATGAAATACATCCAATGATCATTTTGAAATAAAAGTCATGTGTTTATAAAAACAAAATCATTGTTGGATGTTACAAATCGAATGACTATTTTATAAAACAAAACCATGTACGACTATTTTGTTGTCGCACCGTCGGTTCTGCACACCGATACACTTTTCAGAATTTCACCACAGGAGAGTGTATGAACCAAGTAATCGGGTCTTACACCTGGGGGAGAATCTAGCCCTACTTGTTATACCCGACACAAGTTTTTCATGCAAACTATGCGACTCAATTGAATCTTCGATCCAACATTTCGCAAACCCAAGTATCAACCACTAACAATGGCATTTGATCAAGCATGCACACACACCCACACTTAAGTCTCATACGCATGAATGCGATGCCTCCATGTAAATGCAATGTAATGTATCATTGCAATATCAATGTCATGTCCCATATGTAATGAATGTCATATGAGCTAATTTAACTACATTTAACATTTTCATGGAAAATTATATCCAAAGCATATAACTTTCATAAAGTCATCACAATGCCAATATATCATAAGCATATACCAACATTCACATTTAACAACAATTTTTCCCAAGCATGTTATACATAATCTATGCAATAACACAATTAATTTTCACATAGGCATTTAGTCAATCACCTTCAAGGCATGTTATCACATTTTGCCCATAATCATCATATAAACAAAAAAATCACATTTAGTGATTTTCAGATACCCAATTATCAAAATTCCAAAAATTCACAATCTAGCAAGTCTTTGTATTAAAGTGAAGATAGAATTTATTTTACCCATTTTCAATACCCATTCCACATTTGAAAGACAATAGGCATTTGTTAAATCAAATATAATAACCTACCCATTTCATACAATCATCTTAGGTTGGAAATAAACCTAAGTACGATGAAAACCCTACCTCTTGAAGTGTAAAACAATGCTAGGAAGCTCCAAGAACCCAAATCTTGCCAAAACCAAACTTTTCCCAAAATCCCATCTTTGAATCTTCGGTGAAATCCTCCCTTTTTTTTATGGTTGCATAGCCCTTGTCACATAGATCGACTTTAATACTTGGCCCAAAGAATTCCAACCGACGAAACTCTGTGTATTTGAGAAAGAAGTCTTGAAATCTTTCTTTTTCCTCCTCTTTCTCTTCCAACTTGAACCCAGTAGAAACCCAATAGAGATGTGAAGACTCCTCCCATTACCGGGATATAGGTCTTCCAAGAGCATTACCGCCCTCCACCCAAGGATTTCGGCTAAAGCAGGACGCCCCCACAGTAGCCTTTACCTCTGTCCCACATCGGGGAAAGAGTCGTCTCCCCACTCCCATATAAGCCGAAGCACAATATGGAAGCAGTACCCAAGTAGCACACTGTGGTACTTGGGTACTGCTTCCATATTGTGCTTCGGCTTATATGGGAGTGGGGAGACGACTCTTTCCCCGATGTGGGACAGAGGTAAAGGCTACTGTGGGGGCGTCCCGCTTTAGCCAAAATCCTTGGGTGGAGGGCGGTAATGCTCTTGGAAGACCTATATCCCGGTAATGGGAGGAGTCTTCACACAAAAGGCGCCTTTTGTGTGAAGACTCCTCTCATTACCGGGATATAGGTCTTCCAAGAGCATTACCGCCCTCCACCCAAGGATTTCGGCTAAAGCAGGACGCCCCCACAGTAGCCTTTACCTCTGTCCCACATCGGGGAAAGAGTCGTCTCCCCACTCCCATATAAGCCGAAGCACAATATGGAAGCAGTACCCAAGTAGCACACTGTGGTACTTGGGTACTGCTTCCATATTGTGCTTCGGCTTATATGGGAGTGGGGAGACGACTCTTTCCCCGATGTGGGACAGAGGTAAAGGCTACTGTGGGGGCGTCCTGCTTTAGCCGAAATCCTTGGGTGGAGGGCGGTAATGCTCTTGGAAGACCTATATCCCGGTAATGGGAGGAGTCTTCACAAGAGATGTGCCTAAAAATTTATATTTTTGTTCCTATATATACACTTTAACGCATGGTCCACATCGCACCACACGTCCCCCATTCCCGGGTCCTTTTTTGCCCCCAAAACGATTAAATTTCGTACCTGTTCAAGCTCAAAATATTTTGTATGAACTTTATTTAAATTATTTTCTAACTTTTGAAATTTATTAAAAATTTCATTTTTGGGTCACCCAAGACCCGATCGTCTCATAAAATGTAAAAAATTTGACTATCTCCAAATTTGACAAAATTTTTTTGGTTAACTAGATTTCGCGGGACGAATCCGATGGTGAGGTCCATTTCGTCATCTGAGATCTAAAAAAATAAGGGTTTTCAACCCGTACCGTAGTGACAATTGATCGTTTTGCCCTTTCTCATAAAAAGTACAAATTTAACTGGGTTTTACATTCTCTCCCCTCACAAGAATTTTGTCCCCTAAATTCACACACACACATGCACATTCAACCACATGCAGAAGCAACAATCATATATGATCTCTCACCTCAAACTCTAGAGGTCGCCGCTGACTGTCGGCATAGCTTTTCTACCAACTCTGAGCCATGAGAAGACACTTTCGTATCATGTCCACCTTTTCCAAGGCATCTCTAAAGAAATTCAGACCTGTAGAGGGTCTATCTCCAACTTCTATCCAATAAATCGGAGAACAACAAGGCCTCCCATAAAGTGCCTCATAGGATTCCATCTATATGCTTGCCTGATAACTATTGTTGTAGGCGACCTCAACTATGGGTAAATGCTCTTGCCAGCTACACTTGAGATCTAGGATGCATGCCTGTAGCACGTGCTCTAAAGTCTAGATAGTCCACTTTGACTGATCGTCCATTTGGGGATGAAAAGTTATGCTCATCATCAACTGTGTCCCCATTGCCCACTGGAAACTCTCCCAAAAATGAGCCATAAACCTGGGATCCCGATCCGATACTATAGATATAGGCACCCTATGTAGCTGGACAATCTTTCATATAACAACATGCAGAAGTCCTCTAGTGTGAAGGTCATCTGCACTGCCAAAATGTGAGCTGAATTTGTAAGCCGGTCCACTATCAGACACACTGCGTCATGCCCTCGCGATGTCCGTGGCAAGTGGGTCAAAAAATCCATCGTGACGTGCTCCCACTTCCACTCAGCCACCTCTAAAGGCTAGAGCAACCTTGACTTGCTGACACGTGAGATATCGACTAATGAAATCTCCGACCTGCCTCTTCATGGCGACGAAGATCATGGTACATCTTCGTGCCACCTAGATGCACAACAAATTGGGAGCAATGGAACTCCCTAAGGATGTCCTATCTCATATTTGCTAACTGGAAAACCATAACCCTTCCTTTATACCAAAGACTGTCATCCGAGTGAATAGCCCAGCCCTTGTCACCGGTACCTGCCTGTACTCGGTCCTTGATGGATGATAACTCTGGGTCCTATCCCTGGAACTCAATCACCTTACTTAGTAGGGAAGGCATAGCCACCAAGCTCCCGATAATGCAGCCCAAACTGTCCCACAGTCTCGAGCATCCACCATTCTTGGGAAGCCATACTAGCTACAACTCCTAGTGACTTCCGGCTAAGTGCATCAGCACCACATTTGCCTTACTGGGATGGTAATGCAAAGTCAAGTCGTAGTCCTCCAAATACTCCATCTACTAGCTTTGGCTAATATTAAGGTCTCGTTGTTTAAAGATGTACTTCAGACTCTTGTGGTTCATAAATACCTCAAACTGCTCACCATGCAAATAGTGGCACCAAGCCTTGAAGGCAAAGACAATGGCCGCCAAATCCATGTCATGTGTGGGGTAGTTCTGCTCGTGGTTCTTTAACTACCGAGAACCATAAACCATTAACCTCCTGAACTATATCAAAACACAACTAAGTCTGTCCTTGGAGGCATCACAATACACTATGTACCTCTATCCCCTCTTTGGGACTATCAAAATATAAGCTGAAGTAAGCCTTCTCTTCAACTCATGGATGAATCATCCCACTGAAACTTGACCTCCTTCTGCGCCAATCTCGTCATTGGTGAAACTAGTCGGGAGAAGTCCTCAATGAACCTCCTGTAATACCCCGCCAATCCCAAGAAACTATGTTTATCAAAGACTGACTTCGGCCTCTCCCATCTTATGACCGCCTCAACCTTCTCCAGATCAACTGACACACCCAAAGCTGACACCACGTGTCCTCAGAATTTTGCCTCTGTAAACCAAAATTCACCCTTACTAAACTTGGCGTACAACTGATGGTCCCTCAAGGTCTGTAAACAACCCTTAAGTGACCTTCATGCTTTTCCTTATACTTGGAGTAGATCAAAATGTCATCAACAAAGACCATAACAAACTGATCTAGGTAGGTTTGGAACACCCTATGCATGAGATTCATGAATGCCGCCGGAGCATTCATCAATCCAAAAGGCATGACGGTAAACTCGAAATGCCTATACCACGTCGTAAATGCCACCTTAGGGATATCTGCCTCCCTAACCCTCAATTGATGGTAACCCATGCGTAGATCTATCTTGGAGTAGACCTGCGCTCCTCTCAGTTGATCAAATAAATCATCAATTCTTGGCAAAGGGTATCTATTCTTGATAGTAACCCTATTCAACTGTCGGTATTCCATGCATAGCCTAAAGGTCTTGTCCTTCTTCTTGGAAAACAACACTGAAGAGCCCCAAGGTGAGGTACTCGATCTAATGAAGCCCTTGTCCATCAATTCTTGTAATTGGACCTTGAGTTCTTGCAACTCTGTGGGTGTCATTCTATGCGGAGTTATAGAAATAGGTGATGTACCAGAGTGTAGCTTAATGGTGAAGTCTACATCCCTATGTGGAGGTAATCCTGGTAGTTCACCTAGAAAAAATATCCTCATACTCACAAACCACCCGAGGTAGACCCAACTCCTGTCTCACCTTGTTCTCCAGGGTGAGGCTTACTAGTCAACCCATCAATTTGCCTGTGCCAACGAGAATCATACACTACTTGGGGTAAAACATCGTGTTTATCCACCTGAAACTTAAAACAAACATCATCTAGTGTATAAGCGGTGACCCTCTTCTGATCACAATCAATGATGACTCGGTGTGCCCCCAATTAATCCATCCTAAGGATTACATCAAACTCTGACATGTCCATGATCCTAAGGTCCATGGTGAGTAGAATCACCAAGATCTCTAACTCACAACCCCGACATATCTGATTAATACTCACCCTAACTCCTAGGGGAAAACTCACATGCAATGGCTTTTCCAAGGTTCCAACTTCTAAGCCCAAATCCCTCACACAAGTTAAATAATAATAGAGCACTAACTTAGTATCCCAAACTAAAGATCAAAGTTGAACATTTGAGATTTCTCTCATAGTCTCACTAGTAGAGCGTGTGCCACAACTAGTAGACATTTACACCTTGAACTATCCCGTTCATTCTCTTTCTAACCCCCAAGTTTATGTTCTCTAACCCTAGAGTCTCTTTTCCACATACATTTAACCATGTACAATCTTCATGTAACACATAACAAATAACATGTAGCATATTAAAGCACATAACATGAAATGCATAATGAATGCAATGGTCTAGACCCATGCCTATCAAGCCCTAGGTAAATCATATACCTAAGCTCTGATACCAAGTTGTGATGCCCCAAAAACTGGGGGGTCATTTGTCAACCCGTTGATCACCCATCAAGCTATGGAATACTTGTGGATATTGTGTAACTTGATATCACGCCGTTATGTCCCATTTACCAGGATCCACAATTTAACAAAATTTGAAAAGAGTCTACTTTGTACGGGGTGCTTTACCCAAAACACAACATGTGAAATCATACAACATTGACCACACTAGGTCCATTTATGAGTAAAAATTGACCACATCGGGTCTATTCTGTGACGCCCCTAAAACCGAGGGTTCCGTTGACGACCCGTTGACCAGCGAAAATGCCCATGAGTACCACTTGATCCTACATCATGCTAATATTATCCCATTACCGAAATTTTACATCACACGAAATACCCGTGTTCCTTTAATCATTTAATCCTATTGAGGTTCAATATACCCCAATATATCTCTTTTAAGGTCCATTTGTATCATTGGAATCAAGAATCCAAAGTTCATAGGCATGGCAAAACAATTTCAAAATTATTGATTTTTGAAAAGTGCGCCGGTATGCGTACCAGTACGGGTTGTCTACTGGACTTCGTCGTACCGGTACGGTTTGCCTTTTGGTCCTCACCGTACCAGTACGCTGAGCCCATTTTTCCCTATTTCACATGTTTTACATTTCAAATTCATTCCAAAGTCTATTTTTCCCATCCAAAACATATTTAACCATGTTTTTCATATAAAAATGAATATATACAAGGTCTATTACAAAACATTCCATACATTTACATGTCAAATGGAATTTAACAAAAGTTTTACAAAAACTTCTTTTCAAAAGCCGCAACCTGGCTTTTCTTCAACGTTAGGCCCCGAATGCGAGTCCTCTGCCGGTATGAACCCCGCACCTGAAATGTGTTTCCGTATAGGGCAAGCCAATGCCTAATAGAATATTTCCTACAGAGGCTACTCCCCAACCTAAGTGCATATGAATGTACACATGCAACAATCCACAATTATATAATCATGTAATCATTCCAATCAAGAATATATGTATTCCATGTTGGAATTTATCATGCCATGCCATGAATGAAATGAGATTCACTTCCACATTTTAACCCTAAGCCTTTCCCGGTTCCTCAAAACATGCAAATGCCAATGTATATAAAACTGAGCCCTTCTAGCCCCCGCCATTTATATTATCCTCTAAATGACTATTTAAAATCTCTGGGTCTTTATTTGGGGTGGATATTTATGGACTTACACCAATGGCACCCAACCGACACGGAATTCATGGATTTCCACAAATGGTTCCGCATACACCGACACACTTCATGGACTCTTATACCAATGGAGTGCGTATCCAATCACCAGGCCTCTCTCCTGAGGGATAGTCTAGCCTTTCTTGCTACCTCGAACCAATTTTCCTTTTCATGTATTCATGAGACTCAGTCAGATCTTCAGTCCAAATTTCCCGAGCCCACTCATCAAACACCAAATATGGTGTTTGATTCAAGCATGCACCCACACTCATGCTTATGGATGTGTTTCCCCGGTGCAAATACAATGTAGTGCAGCATTGCAATATCCATGTTATGCTCTATATGTAATGAGTGTCAATTGAGCAATTTAACCACATATCTCCACATATGTCATGACAATTTGTAGCAATTGCATATAATTACCATAAATCAACATGATGCTATTATATTAACAAATATATAGCAATTCATTCATCCTAACAAATTTCACAAGCTTGTTATACATAAAACCATGCTATAACAACTTAATCTCCTCTTAGGCAATTAGCAAAATACCTTGAGGCACAATTCATGTTATCACACAAGAATTTCCACCTCATTCACAAGGCATAATATAAAACATATAGCATGCCCAAAATATCAAGTTCCAAGGAAATCACACAAGTAATTTCCTATGCTAACATAACTAGGACTTGGTCTAGGCCATATTCCATACCCATTTCCTCATTTTCATAACCATAGGTAAGTGACCTAGGTTATTCTATACCCTTACCCCATTCATAATTCACCCTAGGTAAGAAAGTGAACCAAAATAAGAGAAACCCTACCTCTTAGAACGTGATACAAGTGGTAGACGCCTCAAGAACACAACACCACCTGCAAATCTTTGAATTCTCCAAAATCCTTCTCTTGGATTTTCGGTGAAATCCTTCATTCTTGGTACTTACGCGTAGCCCTCATCGCATAGACCAACTTTAGTTTTTGGTTCGATAAATTCCGACCGACGAAACTCCTTGGATCGGAGGAGAAAGCCTTGAAAAGTAAGTTTTCTCTGTTTTCTCTCTTCAATGTGTGAACTCAGCCGGCTAAAGGGTGAACATATCTGATTTTTTCAGATATTTAGCCAATATTTATACTTTTTAATTTCGCGGTCAACATCGTCCTACACGTTTATTACTTCCGGCTCCATTTTTAACCCATAACGATTCATTTTAATCCGGTTTAAGTCTAAATTAATTTTATTTGAACTTTTATTCAATTATAATGAATTTTTATAAAATCTATTTTTGGGGACCTTTGAAAGGTCTTTCGTCACCCGTTTGTCTCGTAAAACGTGTAAAATTTGATTATCTCAGAATTCGACAAAAATTGACATGACAGCTCGATTTTGCTATACAAATCCAAGGGTGAGGTCCATTGCTTCATCCGAGCTTTAGAAAAATACTCATTTTAAACTTGCATTATAGGGACAAATTACTATTTTGCCATTTTTTCGAAAAAGTTATATTTTTACCCAGGTTTTACACATGCATGCGTAAACATTAACCACACTTAGTCCATTTATGAGTAAACATATAACAACATGCAATTTTACTTTAAAAATAGTCCATATGAATTCGATTTCAATTCTTTTACATACATTACATGCCAAAAACTAAAATTACAAGTCTAGTTTTACAAAAACATCATTTAAAACCACATTTCAGCTTTTCTTGAACATTTAGTCCCCGATTGAGAGCCTTCCATCGGCGTGAACCCCGCACCTAAAATATTTTTCCATATTGGGTAAGCCATGCTCAATAGGGTATCTCCTATAGGGGCTACTCCCCAACATAAATGCATATGAAATGTTCACATGCAACATTCAACAAGCAACAACCATCCCAAACAAGAATATGTAATTTAATGTTAGAATTCTACCATACCATGCTATGCCATGAAATGAAAATGAGACTCACTCATGCACTTTGACAAGAGCCCTCATCGACACCCATAACGCAATACAATGTCAATGTGTAATAAATCAGCCATTGATGAAATACATCCAATGATCATTTTGAAATGAAAGTCATATGTTTATAAAAATAAAATTATTATTGGATGTTACACATCGAATGACTATTTTATAAAACAAAACCATGTGTCATTGTTGGGTAACGGAGTTTTGGTGTCGCACCACTAATTTCGCACACCGATACACTTTTTGGAATTTCACCACAGGGGAGTGTATGAACGAAGTAATCGAGTCTTACACCTGATGGAGAATCTAGCCCTGTTTGCTATATCCGACACAAGTTTTTCTTGTAAACTATGCGACTAAGTCGAATCTTTGATCCAACTTTTCCTAAGCCCAATTATCAACCACCAAGAATGGCATTTGATCAACCATGCACACACGCCAAAACTCATGTCTCATGCCTATGAATGCGACGCCTCTGTGCAAATGCAATGTAATGTACCATTGCAATATCAATGTCATGTCCTATATGTAATGAATGTCATATGAGCTAATTTAACCACATTCAACATTTTCATGAAAAATTATATCCAAAGCATATAACTTCCATAAATTCATTACAATGCAAATATATCATAAGCATATACCAACATTCACATTTAACAACAATTTTTCTCAAGCATGTCATACATAATCTATGCAATAACACACTTAATTTTCACATAGGTATTTAGTCAAAAACCTTCAAGGCATCAAATCATGTTATCACATAAAAATGCCCACAATCATCACATAAAATTAAGTGATTTTTACATACCCAATTATCAAAATTCCAAGAAATCACAATCTAGCAATTCCTATGTATTCAAGTGAAGATAGAATTTATTCTACCCATTTTCAATACCTGTTTCACATTTCAAATACAATAGGCATTTGTTAAATCAAATCTAACAACCTACCCATTTCATACAATCATTTTAGGTTGAAAATAAACCTAAGTAGGATGAAAATCCTACTTCTTGAAGCATAAAATAGTACTAGGAAGCTCCAAGAACCCAAATGTTGCCCAAAACCAAACTTTTCCCAAAATATTGTCTTTGAATCTTCAGAGAAATCCTTCATTTTTGGTATGGCTGGGTAGCTCTTATCGTATAGATCGACTTTAATACTTGGCCCGAAGAATTCCGATCTGTGGAACTCTGTAGATCTGAGAAAAAAATTTTGAAATCTTGTTTTTTCCTTCTCTTTCTCTTCCCACTTGAACCCAGCAGAAAACCAGCAGAGAAGTGTCTAAAAAATCATATTTTTGTTCCTATTTGTACACTTTAACGCTTGGTCCACATCGCGCCACACGTCCCCCATTCTTAGGTCCGTTTTCGCCCCAAAATAATTAAATTTCATACTGGTTCAAGCTCAAAATATTTTATATAAAATTTATTTAAATTACTTTCTAAATTTTGAAATTAATTAAAAATTTTATTTTTGGGTCACCCGAGACCCGACCAGCCTTGTAAAATGTAAAAAATTCGACTATCTCGGAATTCAACGAAATTTATCTAAGTAATTGGATTTCGTGAGATAAATCCAATGGTGAGGTCATTTTCATCATCCGAGCACTAGAAAAATAAGTGCTTTCAACTCACGCTATAGTGGCAATTTACCGTTTTACCCTTTCTCATAAAAAGTACAAATTTACTTGGGTTTTATAGCTCATGCACATTGACATCCTCTTCTATGCCAAAATATGTAAGTATGATGCAGAGGGTGAGCAAAAGCCTATAGAAAATCTCTCTCAAATCCCAACAAGGTTGAAAAATATCATATATAAATGTTTGAGAGTAAACCATGATGATCTCAAGTGTACGGAAATACAATAAATCAATGAAAGGAATAAACGTGTTATAATTCAAGCAATCAATGAATAACTCAGTAGTATCATCTCATATTCTTATGTATGTTGGTTGCTTCTCATGAATCTATGCAACGATTCTACCTCGTTCACACACCAAAACCATACAATCTCAATCATTTTTCGGAGGGCCAAATCGCAAACCACTTTAGGAAGGGTGTATATCGTCTCCTACAGCATTGACGAATCCTTCCCAAGAATGGTATACCATCCTTCAATCTCGAATCTACGTGAACAATAGTGATTGATTTCACTAAATAACAATCCACTATGAGTGTTAGGCAAGCATCTCACCCCCAATGGGATAGACTAACCTCTGACAGTCTACAACAACTTTCTAAGGCAATTAAAGTTCGTCACACCCAAACCATACAAGAGATGAAACAATAATTTTCTCAAAAACCACAATTAACCAATCATAATTCCCATTAACAATTCAAGTATCACAATTACACAATTCACAATATACTATAGTAGTAAATGAATTAAAATATGTAAGAGATCATATCAAGCAAACCTTCACAATTGTAATATCAAAATTCTATGGTTTTGCCAAAAATCCAAATTTCTTGGAACAAGAATAATCAGTAGATGAAAACATGATTTTATCAAGAATCAGACTTTAGAAATCAAGAATTCATGTATTTTTCACAATCACACATGCATTTAGCAAACTAGGATTTTGGAAATTTTAAAAACAAGTATTCCTTGAACCTAAACATGTATTTTGTTCAAAACTATGTTTCAATGATAAAGAAACCAAGAAGTCATAAGTATTTATCATATAACTATCAAGAAGATTGAAAACATACATACATAATACCCTAAATCTCAATGAAAGAACTCAAGAAGAATCCCTAACCTTAATTCGATGTTTGTGTGCAAACCTAGCATGTTTGATCTGTTCCAACTTGATAATCCCCCTTCAATTGTGTCTTTATCTTCTTCTCTCTTGCTCTCCAAGGTTCCCTAGGGTTAGAACTGATCAAATAGGGTAAGGGGAGGCGTCCTTAGGTAATTAGAGGATGATAAAATAGTTAGTTGGTGTATTCAAATGTCATCTTGGGCATTTGAAAGTTGTTGTAGTAGTACTTTGATCTTCCATCAAAGTTTCTATCACA
>CAUOFW020006686.1:0-23242 GCA_963454935.2 Ilex paraguariensis | reverse complement strand
TGTCGTAATCGATCCCCAAACTTTCTTCGATCACCTCCGCCAATTGATGAGCCAAGGGGGCGGATCCTCCTGACCTGATGCCCATACTGGTTTGAGGAGTAAGCTCCCTTGACTGAGTAGAGACGTTTCTATTGTCATCAGCATGACCCTTCCCTTATTATGACGAGGAGCTTGCAAATCGAGACTTCTTTGCTGGGACCTTTCCCTCTTTGTCGAGTATTCACCATGGTCACTGGTTCTTTATAGAGAAGAAACTAGAAAAACTAGTCGTTTCCCACAGACGGCGCCAGATTGTGCGTGCAGGATCTTGCACAATATAACACGAGAACAGATCTCTCCTGTGGTGAACTT
This sequence comes from Ilex paraguariensis, assembly GCA_963454935.2. Classification (NCBI taxonomy): domain Eukaryota; kingdom Viridiplantae; phylum Streptophyta; class Magnoliopsida; order Aquifoliales; family Aquifoliaceae; genus Ilex; species Ilex paraguariensis. Next base: position 22,891 of record CAUOFW020006686.1, on the reverse strand, counting down.
GAGTCAGTCAATCAAACGGTCACCCTAGCTATTTGGAGCAGGCTGAGATCCGTTGGAGGACTGGAAGGATAATGGGTGACTTTCGTGGATCAAAGGAGCGGTCCAGTGAGGCTGATGGATGTTCCTGGAACAGAGAAAGACAAGTTAGAAGGGCGCCGGAGTATTTTTCGGCGTATCCCCTCCGACAATCAAGTCAATTTTGAGAAAGGGGAAGAAAAAAGCACTAAGTATAGATTTGAGAAAATGTTTTCTGTTGCATACCGTCTTGCCTTTTGCGAGGAGTATTTATACCTAAAAAACTCATGATTGCTGTCAGTGTGGTCAGTAGGTGATCATTAGATATGGGCAACGTGCACACTGATTCCTATGAGAAATGTCTTCTCTTAACTGCTTGAGACCCCGAGCAACCAATGCTGCGTCATCGGCCTGCCGAATATTTAATGAGCTCCTCTCGGCAAGGGTGTAATAAATGTCCAGTCTTAGGGACATTTATTACCATTCTCTTCCGAGCTTTACCGCATTAAATGTTGTTTCATCAACGAAATGGTCTAATTAAATATTTGCTTTCCCAAGTCGTGTGTCAGGAAGGGCATCAGGTCTTTTTGTCTCTGATGTGACACAGTATGCCACACGCCCATTCCCCATTGGCTATATCTTCTGCCTACCTGTGCCTTCTGACACCAATTGTATAAGACGAGGTCATGATTGCTAACCTAGTCTAGTCTAGACTAGCGACCTGTACATCAATAGTCTGTGCAGGAGCAGAGGACGTCATCCTGGACGGGTACATCTCGGTACATGTAGGGACCGATGTACCCATACTCCCGACCGAGGGATACGTGTCGGTACGTAAACGTACTGGGTGTCATTGATCCCTATGAACAGTACCTCGGGGGAAGAAGGACATGTGATCCGACGGGTACGTGTCGTGATTACAGTAATAAGATTTTACTGATGCCGAGGACACGTGTCTTCATCTTGGAGTATTTGAAAATGTCCCATCATTTATTATAACTCAAGAGATTATCCATTCTTTAAAAAGGTAGATTGGGGGGGATGGTTATTAAAATTGACTTGAAAAAAACATATGATAGAGTTAACTGGAGTTTTCTTTATAGTACCTTGTTTGATTTTAACTTTCCTAAGGCATGAATTGATATTATCATGAGCTGTGTCACAGGGTTTTCCCTTTCCATTCTCTGGAATGGATCCCCCTTGGACCCAATAAAAGCCAAGAAAGGATTGAGACAAGGAGATCCGCTGTCCCCTTATCTCTTTGTCTTGTGTATGGAAAGACTACGACAACTTATTCTCGAAAAAGTCCAAGAAGGTAAATGGAGAGGCTTAAAAGCCTCTAGGAAAGGACCTCACATCACTTATTTATTTTTTGCTGATGATATTATTCTATTTTCCAAAGCTATTGAAAAAGACTGCATTGTGATTAAAAAAGTCCTTGAGGAGTTCTGTTTGCTTTTTGGCCTGAAAATCAACTTAAACAAATCTAAAATCTATTTCTCCTCTAACATTAGTAGAAGACAAACTTCTTTCCTGATTAGGGAATATGGTATCACCCTCACTGATGACCTAGGGAAGTACCTTGGGACTCCCATCCTTCATAGGAGACCTTCTAAGGACCACTTTATTTTCATCATTGAAAAATTCAGAATAGACTAAGTGGATGGAAAACCAAGTCCCTCTCTCTGGCAAGAAGGACCACACTAGTTAAGGCAGTCACGTCTACCATTTCCAACCATGTCATGCAAACTAACTGGCTCCCCCAAGCTACATGTGACCAGATAGACAGACTTAATAGGAATTTCTTATGGGGTGACACAACTGATAAAAAGAATGTCCACCTTGTGAATTGGAATAGGGTATGCTCCCCTAAAAAGGAAGGAGGGCTGGGTCTAAGGAGAAGCAGGGATAATAATGTTGTCCTCCTCTCTAAACTGGGTTAGAAAGTGAAAAGTAAAGAAAAAACCCTTTGGGTAGATGTAATTAAGAATAAATATGTTGACCAAGACAACTCCAACTGGAAACTTAAGCATGATAGTTCTTCTATATGGAGAGCTATTAGCAAGACCAAAAATTTGGTGGACTTAGGGTCAAAATGGTTAATTGGAGATGGAACTCATATAAATTTTTGAACTGACTGGTGGTGGGGTGAGGGTCTATTAGTGCAGTAGGTACTTCTACTAGATTGTTTAAACCTCAACAAGAAGGTTGCTAATTTCATTGACGATAGATGTAACTGGAATCTTCAAGAGGCAGGTACTCTCCTTCCTCACTCCACTCTGCTTGATTTGTTTCATTCTCCCTGTCCTTTATCTGTCGACTTTCAGGATACTATTTGTTGGGGGCTTTCACACAATAGAAAATTCTCCACAAAAGCTGCTTATGACCTAATTTCGAAATCCAACCCCAAGAATGGACTTTTACTACACTGGGATTGGATTTGGAAATTAAAGTTACCTCAAAAACTAAACAAATTCTTATGGATTGTACAACATGACAGACTTCTCACAAATAGCCTTAGGGTCACAAGGAATATGACTAGTGATGCCTCATGTGCAAGATGCCATCACCCCCCGATGAATCATCCTTCCATGTGATTTTTGAATGTCCAAAAGCCAAAAAGGTGTGGAATTCTCTCAATGCACTTAATGATGAAGAACTTATTAGTATTGGAGGGATTCATTATTGGATCACTTTGAATTTTAAAATAAGGATAACCAGAGACTGGAGTTGGCCAATTGTGTGTGCTTGTGTTGCATGGTGCATATGGAAAGATAGGAACAGGGAAAGTATTTCAAAAACTTTCACCTTAACTAGATTGGTTGTTAGGGAAGCATGGTTCCTAGCCTTGGACTCTATTAAGGCTTTCCAGCATACTAGCCTGAATGCTACCATTACTTCTCCTTCCCTTATTGCTTGGTGTTTTCCCCACACAGGTTGGAACAAGCCTAATACGGATGGATGCTCAAAAGGCAACCCATGCCCAGCAAGAATAAGAGAAATCATAAGGAATGATCAAGGCAAATGGGTTGCAGGCTTCTATAGGAGACTGGTAGACTCCTCGAGTCTTTAGGCAGAACTTAAGGCTATACAGAGGGGTCTGGATCTGGTTCACAGGAGGAACATCACTCAGATCATTGTGGAAACAGATTCTCTCGATGCTGCGAAGCTCCTTTCTATGATTCCAGAAGCCACCCACCCGAACAAATCTGATTATTCAATGTAGGAGGCTTATGGAAACAAGAAAGATCCTTATTGTTCACACTCATAGAGAGGGTAATCGATGTGCAGATGCCTTGGACAATCTTGGTGTCCACCAAATGGAAAAGTTTGTGGAGTTGGATGTTCCTCCCTCACAGTTGACTAATTTTTTGTTCTATATTTTGTTATTGTTTTCTTTTCTGATGTACCAAAAAAAATTAGCCCAATACAAGGTCGATTATACATGAGTATAAATAAATTGTACAAAATTAAAAAAAAAAAAAGTAACCTATAAAACTTAGAACATCTCTTATTCTTACCTAAACCCTTACTCAAATTAAATTTTAGTAAAAACAAGTTAAAAATTAACAGAGATTTAAATATTTATTCAAATATTGAATAATTAGATTTTATACTCTTAAAAAAATCTAATAATCATATTCTATTATCTTTTAAATATGAGTTTATCTTCATTTCAATTTGAATCTCTTCTCTTTTTAGTTTGAGTTTGTTTATTGGATACAATACAGTTCGTTCTATTGACAGTTTTTTTTTTATTTCATCTAGGGCTAATAATCAAGTCAAGTAACATGGACTCAGCTCGGATTCAACGACTTGAGGTTGACATGTACTTTAAACGATCCGACCTTGAACATTTTTTTAGACTATTTTAGAAAAACGGATTTAAAGGACTTGGTTCGAACTCGTAAAACTTAACACGTTTATATATAAAATAATCGAATTACTTGAATTTGACTTGATCCGGCTTGTTTTGGGCGAACTTGAATAATTTCGTAACCTTATTTATAAAAACGAACTCGACTTGAGCTCCCAAAATTTAGTTCGATTATCGCTCTAATTCCATATTTATTTTACAATAGGAAAAAAAGGAAAGAGAAAATGGATAAACTAAAATTACTATCACAACCTTTCAATTGTCAATTACTGCAAAGGAGATATTATAAATATCAAAGGGTATTCCTGGAAGAAAACTAAAAGCCAGACTCTCCAAAACCTCAAGATTATCCCACTCTCTGTTCTCTCCAACCATCCACATCTCTCCCTACCCCCTAGGGTTACAGTTTTCAACTCTCTCTTCTCGCTCCCCTCTCTCTACACGCACTCGCAAACACCTGTAAGCTATCGAAGCCAGGGTTTCGACAATGATGCAGCCAGGAACAACAAACGGGGTTCCACCACCTCCAACCATGGTGGCTTCTCAGCCAAACCAGTACCAATACCAATATCAGCCACAACAGCAACAACAATGGATGATGAATCAACAACAGCCACAGCAATTTCAGTCTCAGCCACAACAAGCGGCGGCGGCAGCGGCATATTATTACCAGCAACAACCGCCGCCGGCCGCGCCTTTGCAGCAACAACCGCAGTACACGGCGGCTCAGCCGACGAGTGCGGATGAGATCCGGAGTCTGTGGATCGGGGATCTACAGGTCTGGATGGATGAGACGTATCTCTATAACTGTTTCGCTACTACTGGAGAGGTGTAAATCTCTCTCTCTCTCTCTACATGTGTGTTTATTCGTATTTCTTTATCTGTTTAATACATCGGCATGGATTGTGTTTTCTGTTTTAGATTGGAAAGTTGGGTTTTTGCACGATACGATTTCTGGAAATATAAGGGGAAAAAAAGCATTGAAATTGAAATTTGTAGAAGGAGAAAATTTTAGTTTTTGAGTAGAAAAATTTGTTGTTTATGCTATTCTTGGAATAATTGTGTTTTGTTGTTTTGCTGTAATACAGGCAGGTTTGTGCGCTCTATTATTGTTATTGTGTTTGTATATATGAAAATTTTTGGAAGTGTACATGTAGGGTTGCTTTTTTTTTTTTTTTTAAAGTGTGCTGTTGTGCTAGATTTAAAATTTGGTTTTTCACTCTTTCAACTCCTAGGCTTGTGATAAAGGGAAAACAATAGGGATCAATGAATGCAGACAGATATTTATGCTGCAATTGACTGGAGTGGAGATAAAAATTTGAGCCGGAACTGTCTTCTTGTGGGGTGTTTTAGACTGTTGTGTTCTTCTACATCATGTGACCATATCCATGTGTATGTATGTCTGTCTGTGAGCCTGTGATTATATATTTACATATGTATGACGCGAATGTGATATACCTTGATTACTTAGGTGTGCCCCTCAATTAATGAGGGAATCCCTGGCTTGTTTGAAAGGGAAAGAAATAGATGATCAATTAAGGATCATCTCGTAAAGGGTGTCTTTTAGAAAATTGTTGTTTTTGAAACATATATGAAGAGGGTTGGAATCGGAACTTGAAGTTTGAATTTAGTGTCTGTTTGGTCGGGGACAGTTGTTGCACCAATTGTACATTTGTCTAATCATTATGGTTATATAATGCCTACACATGCTTGTTTTCAAGATTATGTACCTAAGGGAATTTAGACATGCTCAACTCATATGATGGTAACTTTTTGAAGGACTTGTTTTAGTGACACAGTACTGCAGTCTGTATGAGGTGGATATCAATAGGATTTTGAAAACAGAGCAAGTCTGTAGAGGACTGTAAAATGTGAGTTGCACCATTGTAGAAGACTACAAAGTTAAAAGAAACTTTCAGGAGAAGGAAAAACAAGAAGTTAAAACAATAAATAATGCTTTGGATATAACGGTGTTCTTGGTGATCATTTTGAATGCAGGTGTGGATTTTTTTTTCCACTTTCTTGATCTGCACATAATTGAGCTATTGCCTAGTACTAATCCTTGATAGAGTACTTGTGATATTTAATGATTCCACAGCAGTATCCCTCAATTTTTTATGATGCCATCTTCTCAGCACTAAAGTTGATATACACTTTCAAAGCTTTATTGATTCTGTATGACTTTAATTCCACAAGAGAAACAGACCCATGAGTGAATGGGTATTCTTGCCATTTAAAATTTATTAGGGTTTCTCCTAAAAATTAGTAAGGATTTCCAAACTATTTTAACCTAGGGTGCTCGGATATGGTTGTGTTCTATCTTTGGGACAAAATTGAGAATGAGAAGTTATATGTAGAGTAGAATCTGATTGAAAAAAATTTCAGTATAAAAATTGTATGTTGCCTGCGCTGAGAGTGTGTACCACCATGGACACAGGCTAACGGACATGTATTTGTACATTAAAGGAATACCTGGTTATTTTTTCTTTTATCCTTTTCATTTCTTTTTTGAATGTGGGGTGTGGTGGGGTTGGGTGGTTGATACATTATTGCGGCTTCGTTTTTATAAGAATAAAACAATCCCTTTTTACAGGTGGTCACTGCAAAAGTTATCCGTAACAAGCAAACTGGTCAAGCAGAGGGTTATGGCTTTATTGAGTTTGTAAGTCATGCTGCTGCAGAAAAGAATTTACAGATGTATAATGGTACTACTATGCCAAGTACCGAGCAGAATTTCAGACTAAACTGGGCATCTTTTGGTGCGGGTGAAAAGCGTCCAGATGATTCCCCTGACTTCACAATATTTGTTGGAGACTTGGCAGCTGATGTTACTGATTACTTGCTTCTAGAGACATTTAGGCCTCATTATCCTTCACTTAAGGGGGCAAAGGTTGTAACAGATAGAGACACTGGACGCACGAAGGGTTACGGGTTTGTCAGGTTTGGAGATGAAAGCGAACAGTTGCGTGCCATGACTGAAATGAATGGAAGGTTTTGTTCGACCAGGCCCATGCGAATCGGGCCAGCTGCAAACAAGAAGAGTGTGGGTAGTCAGCAATACCCCAAAGGTATGTTCTACAGTACCTAGGAACTTTAGTGATAGCAATCAATATGTTTCTGGTAATTTTTAATTTGGTAGGCATTTCAGTGGATGCTTATATTTGTGGTGGTGTTTATTTGTTTGCTATAAATTTGAACATGGTTGTTTGAATGGTAAGGTGATTGTTTATCTTTTGAATCCTTTGACGTCAGTCTGCTGAACAATGTTGATAGGAGTGCTTTTTCTGAGTTATGGTCTCTTGAAGAGAAGCACCGGCTTACAAAGTCATTTCCTTCAGTATTTTGGCAATCTTGGAATTCATGTTTTTCAATAGTTAAAACTTGCACAATCTCATAGAATTCCTGTTGTCTCAAAGCAGGGTGTCAGGAGGCTATAACATTTAGGGGCCAAGAACTGATTTCAGCTGAAATGGTTACCCCTTTAGTGCATGGCCCCGTTTAGGTCAGTTTTTTGTTTATTGTTGTTAATTTTCCCATTAGTTCAGTTCCCTGTGGCATTAAGTCTGCTACAAATTTCAATTTTCTATAATATTTGTGTTAGTTCAGTTACCCCTATAATATTTTTGTTTACCACCTTTTAACCACAAGAATCATTTCCTACTTCCCGAGGACAACTTCATTTGTGTCATTTACATTACAGTTAGAATTGACAATTTCAAGTCTGTTGCTTTCCCAATTTTTCTCTTTTATAGTGTCACACTTGATACAGTGAGAAAAAGGTCACCGTAGAGTGGTGTCAATGTAAACCCACTTGATTGAAACTGCATATAACTGAAAGGGTTTCAGTTTTGCATGTTACCATGTAGTCAAGCAATTATGGTTAGTTTGGTAACATCAACTTTCCTGACATGTAAATGTTAACACTCATATGGTTGCCAAAATTTGTTCATTAAAATTGTGGATTCACATTGAAGAAGTGTCATCATGTTGTTCCAAGGTTAAGCTGGAAAAATATTAAAAATTGAAATGTGAAGGGATACACCATTCAAGCTGGGGAAGTCTGTGATTTGTTATAATATACTGCATTTATTTGCTATTTCTGAACAATTTAGAGAATCTCACCGTGTAAGGGATTGGACTAAAGCACTTTTAACTTTTAAGGGCATATTATATGTCAAGGCATGATAAAGTATTGATCATTATGATGAGATTTTCCCAGGTGGAAAATATCTCTCTCTTTGAGGTTACTTTGGTCGAGACATGTAATAGAGCCTGCATATGTTCTATCCTGATTTTTCTGCTTTCATTTGTTTCCTTTTTGATTCCAATTTAATCATGGTGAAGCAGCTTGTCAGAAATAGTAACACAGACTTTGGAAACTGCCCGAGTTGCAGCAATGGTAAATTATTAGTGTTTTTATGGTGTAACTTCGGCATTTTGTTAGATTCTTTTTCTTAATCTTACTGTGCAACGGTGTTAGTTTATCTGGATTGGGTTTTGGGTCCACAACCCTTATTTCTATCTATTGTTTTATAATGATCTATTGAAGTCATTGACTGGATGGGTTGCTATTGTTGCTATCATCAGTATATGCTGATTTGGGTTTATAGTTCTGTGAGCTTATTTATTTGTTGATTGCAAAGAAGAAAATGCTCACATTCTTAATTATTGATCCCACCTAAAATTATTACGTGAGTTTGTTGCTTTGGTCATACAAAAGGATTGGTAACTCTCTCTATTGCGTATGTACTTGTCTGTATATGTGCATGTGTTTCAGTGTTTGTTGTAAAAAATTTCCTGTTAGGAATAGAATATTTGCAGTGAGTGTTGCCTCATATGAAAGTTTATCCTGCTAAACACGTGTTGTATTGATTGCAGGACAATCTCTGTAATTTGGACTCACTTTAGAGATGATTCTTAATATCGTCATCTTGACAATGTTGTCATGATTTTGCTTGGTCTGTCATAAATACATCTTTTGTTTGCGTGTCTGGTGTTTATGTCCATTTGATGGTTGTGTCTTCTGCTTATTAACTGTTTATCTTAAACATGGATCATAATCTCCAGCAATCTGTATGGGTCTACGCCTACATCCTTTTCAACTGGAAGCATCTTTGCTTTTTCTTTCCCTTTTTCTTCACGTCTGCTTTCTGTTTGCAGCTTCATATCAGAGTAGTCAGGGAAGTCAGAATGAGGATGATCCAACTAACACTACTGTCAGTATTATGTTTTATAATAAGCTTAAATGTGTGTTTTCGTCCTTCAATTTTATCTCAGACCTTGACAAATTCCGTTGCAGATATTTGTTGGTGGTTTGGATTCTAATGTCACAGATGAACATCTAAGGCAGGTTTTCGCTCAATATGGGCAGATTCTTCATGTGAAAATACCAATAGGCAAGCGATGTGGGTTTGTTCAATTTGCAGACAGGTATGGTTCCCTTTCCCAAGGCTCTTCTTATTTGGAAATACTTAAAGTCTAATATATGGGGCTTTGCTCGGTTCCATGCATATTCAATAACAGGAGCTGCGCAGAGGAAGCATTGCGAATGTTAAATGGAACCCAGTTGGGTGGACAAAACATTCGACTTTCATGGGGCCGTAGTCCATCAAACAAGCAGGTTATTATTACTTCATTCAACCTGCTTCTTTCCTGTAACATTTGCATTTTCATTGCCCACGAAGCTGACAAGCACACGGATCCATCTGTTGGTGTTATTCAGCCTCAGGTTGATCCAAACCAGTGGAATGGTGGATATTATGGATATGCACCTGGATTTGAAACCTATGGATATGCTCCAACTGCCCAAGATCCTAATCTGTACTATGGTGGGTATCCTGGATATGGAAACTATCCACCAACCCAGCAGCAGCAGCCACAGGTAGGTTGTAAATATGTGCTTTTGCTGTAATGTGCAACCATTATTTTCTTTTCGTTAAGATAGATAGGTGATTTTAAAGGTCAGTAGAAGTTTAACTTGTGTTGTCCTCCTAATTGTTCAAGAATTAAGTGTTCCTCTAATGTGCAAATTCTGTCTTTGCTGTTGTGCTGCCCTCAAAGAAGAGAGAAGAAAAACCGATAAGTAACAGGAAAAAGAAAAAGTGGGGGTGGTGGGGGTTGACTGTTCTGGTTTCCGGCACCAGGTGCAACAATGTGCTTAACTCAGTGAGGCTGGGTGGTGAATATGTAGAATATCAATAGTGAATGCAATCTCTCGCTTGTTCTTTTCGATTGTTAAATATTTACCTTCTAAGACCCACATGTATATAACTCCACTGTGGCTTTTCCTTTAATGGTTAGTGGAAATTTGCAACTTGAGATGTATGTTTCATACTAATATTCTTCTTGACAGCACTGTTTTGTTTAATAATTTGCATTTTGCTAGGTGTATGATGTAATAAAATCTTGTAATGTCGTGCAGTGATTTGCTGGCATACTCTAAAGATGGTTCGATGGGGATTCACAGCTCTCGAAGATGTTTTTTTTTTTATATCTTTTTCCATTTTTAGTTTTTTTTTCCTTCTTTTTCATCTTTTTTCAAGTGGAGGGAAGAATATGGGGACTTTTGAACCTTTGTTAATTGAGGGAGCATTCAAAGTTTTTGATTCCACATCACAGCATGTGTGTATGTGCCATGAATTTAGTCTGTTAACTTTGGAAGTGCATTTTTTTTCCTTTTTTTTTGTTGATATTTTTGACTTACCAACTGTGGGAGTGCGGATTTGGATTTGTGGTGATTTTGTTTTTACCTCTTGACTTGACTTGTCTTTCATCTCATTTGTACATAATTGTTGTGCATACATAGTTGCATATTATAGATTTTTCTGATGAATGTTCTAGTCTCAACCTGATTCTCTCTCTTACATAACAAGGGGAGCGGATTCTTTGCTGTTCAAAAGAACAACACATTGTGCAGTTCCACAAGACCACAACATCTTATGAATACCAGCAAATGGCAATCGTAATAACATGCCTATTGGTCAAAATCATAAGTTATTCAAGTAAAAGCTTTGCTTTGGAAAATCGTATGATTAAAGTTTATATTCAATTAAATTTGATTTTGGAATTAATTAGATTACCAAAAAATTATTTTTTTGGTACAATATTTTAGCTTTTCTAATGAAAAAATTGTCATGCATTCAAAATTTTCAAATTATATGACAAAATATTGTACCATATTTTAACTTTTCATCCAATAAAATTGTGGGTTGTGTACAATATTTATATTTTATTTTTACAACACATATTTGAATCCATTAAAAATAAAAAAATTGAACTGGTCCGAAAGTAAATTTATTATATTTCAAATTCGATTCCGAACATTAATTGATTATATTTCAATTTACAATTTTGGATATAGAATGTATCTAATTTTTATTAAGATTATTATCTGACCTGAATTATATGTATAAAATAAAATAATTATTTGATGAGATTGTGTCAAAATTATGATGTAATTTGCTAAAACTTTATTTCAAAGTTATTCAAATCAGATTAAATTTTTTATTTTTACAGATTCAAATTTGAAGTTTTTATTTTAACAAATTCAAATATAATTTTTTTTTATGTTAATGAATTCAAATGTGAATTGTAAAAAAAAATATAAAATTTTTACATGTATCACATTTTTATTGGATAAAAAATTAAAGTATGATACCATATTTTGTCATTATTTTGCATTTTGTGATAAAATAAGAAAATTTTGAATGAGTCACATTTTTTCATTAGAGAATCTAAAATATTGCACCAAAAAAATATTTTTTCAGTACTCTAATTAATTCTAAAAATAAACTTTCAATACCATAATGGAATATAAATTTTAATCGTACGTTTTTCTAATTTAATGTTTTTATTTGAAAAACTTTCAATTTTGACCGGTGGAAAAAAGGATTACAATTGCTGGTGTCTTACCTCACAAAACTTTACCGTGAACAGCACAATGTGCTGTTCTTTTGGAACAACAGAGGATCCGCTCCCCACAACAAGGCAACTCCAACCTTCCGAAAACACAAGGCAAACTCCCTACTTATTCCCGGATAAGCATAGACCTGTTCTCCTATTTCCCTCCTCTCGTCTTTATCTACCTACCCTATTCAGTCATCATCTTTCCCCAGTATTCGACTCTTCTACAGGAAACCCAGAAACTATAAAAAATAAATAAATAAATAAAATTTGAGCTTCTCCGTCTCTGAACCACAGCCATGGCTTCTCTTCTGGCCAACGGAATTTCTCAATTCTATCCACAACCCGTCACCGAAAATCCCAAAATCACAAAAGGGTTTTACCCAAAGCTCGAATTTTTCAAATCCTCAAACCCCAAAAAACCTAATTCGAGAGTTTTCAAGACCAGTGCAATTGGTTACGAACCTAAGATGATCGACTCGGACCTCCAAACAGGTAAGCCTTCAATTTCAACCCCACTTGAGGAAGACCCACTTCATAAGTTCCTCAAAAGGGACTATAAATGGGGTTTTTCAGAACAAATTGATTCTTTTACGATTCCGAAAGGTCTAAATGAGGAGACAATTAGGTTGATTTCTGCAAGAAAAAATGAACCCGATTGGATGCTTGAATTTAGATTGCAATCTTATGAGAAATTCTGCAGAAAAGTTGAGCCTAAATGGGCTGATATTGAGTACCCTCCGATAGATTTCCAAAATATGTGTTATTATTCTGAGCCAAAAAAGAAACCGACCTTGAATAGTCTTGATGAGGCTGATCCTGAGCTTGTTAGGTACTTTGATAAACTGGGTGTTCCTTTAAATGAGCAAAATCGCTTGGCTAATGTTGCTGTTGATGCTGTTCTTGATAGTGTTTCAATTGCTACAACTCATAGAAAAATTTTAGAGAAAGCTGGAGTGATATTTTGTTCCATATCCGAGGCAATTAGGGAATACCCAGATTTAATCAGGAAGTATTTGGGGAGAGTTGTGCCTCCGAATGATAATTATTATGCGGCACTGAATTCAGCTGTGTTTAGTGATGGTTCATTTGTGTATATACCTAAAGATACTAAGTGTCCAATGCAAATTTCTACCTATTTTCGGATAAATGCTATGGAAACGGGGCAATTCGAAAGGACTTTGATTGTTGCTGATGAGAGAAGTTTTGTAGAATATTTGGAGGGGTGTACTGCACCTTCGTATGATACAAATCAGCTCCATGCTGCCGTGGTTGAATTGTATTGTCACGAGGGTGCGGAAATTAAGTATTCTACAGTGCAGAATTGGTATGCTGGAGATGAGGAAGGGAAGGGAGGGATTTATAATTTTGTTACCAAGAGGGGGCTTTGTGCTGGTGCTCGGTCGAGGATATCGTGGACACAAGTAGAGACGGGTTCTGCTATAACTTGGAAGTATCCGAGTGTTGTTTTGGAGGGTGATGATTCTGTGGGTGAGTTCTATTCTGTTGCGCTTACTAATAATTATCAGCAGGCAGACACTGGGACGAAGATGATACACAAGGGGAAGAATACTAGAAGTAGGATTATTTCAAAGGGCATTTCGGCTGGAAATTCAAAAAATGTTTATAGGGGCCTTGTTCAGATTCTGTCAAATGCAGATAATGCTCGAAACTCTTCACAATGTGATTCAATGCTCATTGGTGACAATGCAGCTGCCAACACTTATCCAGACATTCAGGTTTTCTTGTCACATGCTTTATAGTTTTTTGGTCAACACATGCTTAATGGTTTAATTAGATATTTTTGTTGCTATCGTCGTCGTTCAATGTACTAATTGTGGCTAGCTTACAAATTGAGTGCAAAGGCTTCCCATAATGTGTTATATCTTAGACCCATATTTTCTTATCAAGTTTCAGCTTTGCATAGTGCATGGATTGTCGAGTTGTTCCTGGTATGGCATGATCTGTGGCCTTGGAAATAGGAAGTGCTTATGCTGCATCCTAGCTAATATCTGTGGTCAATATTTTTGTGTGATGAACAATATACAATTTCAATTAAGAGATTTCAAACTGTATGGACAGACTCATTTTGTTGTGAATTGTGACGGTGTTCGAATAATTATTGTATCTTTTGTTGCCAATCGAATTTGGGGTCAAGTTCTTCCGGTACCATCAAGTATGGAACAATATATCGATTATGGGTATCCTTTTGTGATAACAGTATAAATGTGGAAAATTTTGAGTGCATAGAGTTGGGATAATTGATGATAAACTTATGACCATTGAATGTCTTGGTCAAACCATGTGGGGTCAACAAGCTACCAAGGTATTGAGTACGTTGCCTGCACGTTTAACCTGTCCGAGAAACCTCAATATAGAGATGTTTGTAATTTGATAATTATAAAAACATTAAAGGAAGTTGAAATGATAACTTTATTTTGCATAGAAAACAAATAAACGATATTTCTTGTGTTCAGGCATACATGTTGGAATAATCTGTTCATTCACTTCCTTGCTTATCTATGTACTATCTTCATCATGTGCCGATTTACCTGTAGGTATTTTTGCCCAAGTGTCTCCAACTTATGATTTGTGTAGATTCTTTTTTGTTTTTGGGAAACAAATATGAATGATGAGGGAAAAATATAGAAAACTGTGGTTGAGATTACTAATTGTGCTGACGGATGTTGCCAAGATTGCTTTTACAGTATTTAATACAATTTCTTTTGGTTAATGCACCTTGCTTTGTCTTTATAAAGAGGGACTTCTGTTGGACCCTTGTTTGTTGCTTTGTCAATGAATATCATTTTTTCATAGGGGAAGAACCACACAGCCCGCGTTGAGCATGAAGCTACCACTTCCAAAATTGGTGAAGATCAGCTATTCTACTTCCAGCAGAGAGGGATTGACTATGAAAAAGCCATGGCTGCCATGATATCCGGGTTTTGCAGGGATGTCTTCAATGAGCTACCTGATGAATTTGGTGCTGAAGTGAACCAGCTCATGAGCTTGAAGCTCGAAGGATCTGTTGGTTAGGCATAGTTATTGTGATGTAGTTGATAAATCTCGTCCACCCAGGTTTATGGATAGGACTCTGTAAAGTTATAGGAGATCTTATGTGGAAATGAACCTCTCAAATTATTCGAGATTTTTGTGCTTTCCATCATAAACTGGTACAAACACGTTTTTTTTTTGTTTTTTTGTTTTTTTGCTTGAACTGGTACAAATGCATACATATTATGAACACCATTTGTAAATACTTCCGCTCATTGTTGTTTTTCCCTTTTCTGTATCCACATTAACAGCTTGGATGTGGCTTGGAAAATAGTTGTGATGAAAAAGCATATGTCCAGTTAAAATTGAACAACCATATTAGTATTTTTATTCTAGTAATATGCAGGACATTTTCAGTTCAATTGTTCTTCTAACTGAATTATCGACACAGCTTCTGCATGAACTTCATAAGTGGGCACCAAGTTTTAGATGCCAGTAAAAAACCTTAGGCTTGGAGTTTGGCTTTCATGGATGTATATTGTAAATGAAATTTATATATAACTTAACAGTAAAATTTGTGATTGTGTTTCCATGGAAGGAATGTTTGAATGAAATATTGTTATCCATGGAATATGTTATATGCTGCTCAGGTAATGTTACCTTACTGGCTAAAGTTCTTTTCCATGGTAATTGAATGGTGAGCAGAGAAGAAAAAAAAAATGACAAAATTTATCATAAAACTACAAGCTATCAACTATGTGAGTAACCCTCCTCCTTTAACCGGGCTTGGGACCGGCTGTGCAATAACTAAAGCAATAAGAATGGCACAGGCGGAGTTAAAACTTTTTTTTAGCACCAGAGAGGTTGGCTTGAAGAATAAATTTCATGACCCTTTAATAAATTTAAAGAAAGAAATGCTTCAGGCTTGCTTATGGTTATGTCTCTACATGCCTGTTAATAATATCTGCCATTGAGCATATGAACGAGTGTTGTCTATGGATAAAAAAAAGGAATTTTGTTCAAAGCAATAATTTGAATGGGAAAAGAAAAAAGTAGTGCAGAATGCACTTCATTCATGTCCATGAGCCAACATTTGGAGCATTAGATAATCATATGGTTGTGTATTGTGTGTGATAGCAGCAGGTTGTTTGAAATTTATATACCCTAATATCTCTCTCGGTCCTCCTAACATCTATTTTTGTTTTTTTGAAGCGTTATACTATAAAGAAACATAAAAACTTTAAAAAAAAACTTTGGTCCTTGGAAAAATTAACCAAACATTTATTTCTCAAAAGATTAGATTTTTGAAACATTGAACAATAAAGAAAAATCTATTCAGAAAAACACTTTTTTTTTTTTTTTTGGTTAAAAAGGAATGCCATAAATGAAAGGATGAGAATACAAGAAGCAAATAAACAAAGAAAAAACTAAACCAAAAAACAGGGGGCCAAAATGGCTACAGACCAATAAGAAAGCCAGTAGAGGCATAAACAAAAACCAAGCTAAGAATAGGATCCAGCTGGGAGGCAAAAGGCTGCACAAAGACGGCTGAACCATCGGAGGGGCAAATGAACCCAAAGCCACAGCATCACTAGCTGGAAACCAGAAGAAAACCCAGGGGCAGCAGCAAAGAGAGGAGGTGAAGACAAGGCACAGGGGCGCCCAGCTGAAGCAGAAACTCCCCAAAGGAAAGCAGCCCAAAGCAGAAACTACCAGCTGAAACAGACACCAACAGAAAGCAGCAGCAGGGAACCACAGCATCACTAGCTGGAAACCAGAAGAAAACCCAGGGGCAGCAGCAGAGAGAGGAGGTGAAGACAAGGCACAGGGCGCCCAGCTGAAGCAGAAACTCCCCAAAGGAGAGCAACCCAAAGCAGAAACTACCAGCTGAAACAGACACCAACAGAAAGCAGCAGCAGGGAACCAGAGTCTCAACAAGAGAACAGCAAAGCAGAAACAAAGAGAGCCAAAGATGGCTTTAATCCTTCAAGACAAGGGTCCAAAGGAAAAACCAACAGGTAGCTGGAGGCCAGCTGAGCAGCCGGCTGGAGAGCATTAAACCAGCAGGAGGGTCAGCTGGACCAGCTGAACAGCACCAATGGGCAAGAGACTTAATATTTGTTTCTAAAAAGATAGGCTTTTTGGAACCATAAACTCTAGAGCAATACGTCCTTAAAAAACTTAACCTCAACTAAAAACATTCAAACATAAAATGTATCTCTAAAAAGATTCAAATTGTTAAACATAAACTACAAAGCAATATCTATTCACAAAAAAAACTTGGTCCTTTGGTCTCGAAATATCACACTTTTCTGAAAAATTCAATCTTTAAACTGTTAAACTTTAAAACATTATCTATTCACCAAAAAAACTTGATCCTCCAAAGATTATTTCTAAAAAGATTTGATTTTTTAAAAAATAAACGGTAAAAAAATATTTAGCAAAAACCTTTCATCCTTGAAAATTGTGTAATATTTATTTCTAAAAAGGTTCAATATTAAACTATAAAGAAAAGAATTGGTTTTTAATTCTAAAAGATTCGATCTTAAACTTTAAAACATTATCTTGGAATATTATTTCTAAAAAAATGGTTTTTGCTTCTAAAAAATTGGAACTTTGAAATGTTAATCTTTAACCAATATCTATTCACAAAAAAAAACTGGATCCTTGAAATATCTAACCTAAAATTTATTTCTAAAAAGATTTGATTTTCAAAATAAACTATAATACAATTTTTACATGGTTAATATTTTTTTATTTACAATTTTTTTTTGAAGGGGAGCGAAAAAATTCAATAGTCGAAAGGTTTCAATCTTTAAAATATTAAACTATAACCTCCTTATTTGGTCGGTAAAATATTACACCTAACATATATCAGTTGAAAAGAGGTTAATATCAATTAAAAAAAGAGAAATTCAAATCGTAAACTTTTTTTATTTTTTTATTTTTTTCAAAAATTGGGGTAGGAGAGGCTGTGGCAAGCGATTGACCACAAAGGATTCATCCCAATCGCGACAAGTGATGGTCAATCGACTGAAACATTGCAGGCGGAAATGTACGAATAAAAATGAGTCTAGAAATTTGGCATAAGTGATCAACTACCGGCCTATGGAGTAACCTTTCATAACAACGAGACTTGAAACTTTATTACACGAGCCATCAAAAACATTTTCAACCAACAAAAAAATCTTTTAGGAATATAATAATAATTATTGGATATTTTACAAAAATTACGATATGATTTAGTTTCAACGTTTTAGTGGTTTTGAAATTCCAAAAAAGAAATCGGATAGAATTAGGGAATAAATTTGGCGTAATTGTGAAGGTAGAATTTTACATATGAATAAATTGATTGGAGTCTTAAAAGAGATAACAAGAGAACTAGAGATGAAAACAAAAAACCAGAGCATGACAATAAGAGTGGAAGGGAGAAAAAGGCTTGAAGAGTGTGGTGAGAGTGGAGGAAAAGCGAGTGAAAGAAATTTGAGAGAGAATGATCCTTTTAAAGTTAGAAGTTGTTAGTTTTAGGCTGTACTTAGAAGGTTTTGTTATATTTTAGAATTTTTTATAAAGATTTATATGAAGTTGCAAAAATATTATTAAATTTTAAGGCTTTCTATAGGGTTTTACATAGGTTGCTATTTTTAACTTGGCCAGTTCAAAAGGACCTCTAAATATGAAGTTGAATTAAAGGTTGACAATTAAATTGAGGCCCTAAATTTTTTGGGTTTTAGGTGACTATTTTAATGGTTGGACTCTAGAGTTGGCCATGCTATGACTCTTTTCATTCAAAAGATCGAAGTGCCTACGCATTTCACAACGATCATAATCTCTGCACATCTCTCACTGTCGAGTCTTATGCATTTTGTTTCAATTTGTCAAAAATCCTCCATGGACTGTTACAAGGTGGTGTCATAGTAAATATGTTCAATGTTATAAATGTGATGTCGCATAATTTTTCTTTTTTGATAATTTAGACATTTAAAATATATTAAACATTATATATGTGCTATTTTATATTCATGTTATCTACATGCAATTATTCAATAGTACAATTTATAAGAATTATAAATACATGTATATCATTATAGCTATATTTTTAGCAATCAAATCCAATTATATTCAGTTATCAGTCTCTCTGAGCATTTCTCGAAATCCTTTAAGTAGCCCATTAGGAGTGGCTTGATACACTTTGAGGTTTATAACAACGATTTTAAATGAAGTTTTTTTTAATATTAATTTTAAGAAATTCTCGTTTTTTGAGATGGTGATTATTAATTAATTTTTACATTCAAGTTTTATACACTTTTATTTTCAATTGATTACATGACTAATCCACCTAATCTTTCTAATTTTATAAGATCTATTCTTGCTTATTTGCCTAAATTTAACTTAAATTTTTTTCTTATGTTGTGTTTGTAACTAATAATAAATATATTTAAGAATATTTTATTTAAAATTCAAATAGATTTTAAAATTTTCTCTTCATCAAAATTTTTTCTATACAAATGTTTGTTTTCTAATTGGAGGCTGGTATTGCCAAACATATTCCGGCTATGTCCAGTCGGCTTTCGGAAGCTGTTGCTGTCCATGAAACGTGTTTGTTAGCCTGTGCATCTGGGTTACGACATGTGACTATTGCAGGCAACAATCTGGAGGTGATCAAGCTGGGTTCAACTGAAGATGTGCCCCCATGAGAAATCAGTTCTTTTGTTAGAGATATTAGGTGCTTTGCTAATGATCTTAATTTAAGATTTGTACACAAGCCTAGGGTTCTAAACAGAGCAGCTCACTGGATGGCAGCCATGACGCTTTCTAACTCAATTTTTTGAGTTGAGTGTGCTGTCCCCCTCCTCCTCCCCCTCCCCCTCCCCAAGCTTAAGACTTTTTTTTTCTACTGATTGTAATCAGAATTTTCCTACTTAATGTTTATTTGATCACTCTTCTATTTCAAAAAAAAAATTGTTACAATTACAAATCAACCAAACACTTCTATAAGAAAAAAATATTACTATCTTGAAATTAAAAAAAAAATTAAATTATAAATGAGAAGACTTAATTTATTGTCGTTACCCACAAAATTTAGATATGATATAAGGATTCTCCCATAACATTGTCTATTAGGAAAAAAGAGAGAGAATTAGTAGGTTAATGTTTTATGTTTTTAGTTATTTAGAAACGTACTGCACTCGTAATAGATAATAAAAAGAGAGAGAGAGAGAGTCGAACTGAAAAAGAGAGGGGATGAAAACAAATAGTTTGATGCATATTTTAATTTTAGATAAGGACAAAAGTATAACTAAAGAGACGTGTGTGTGAGAGAGAGAGAAAGAGGGAGAATGACTAGTGATGTCTAAAAATATCTCCAACCTTGATTCAAATTTTTACTTAAATTCGCGTCAACATTTTAGTAAAAACTGGATTTGATACAAAGTATTCCAATAGAGAACCTAAAAGTTAAAAGATGACAAACTCAAATTTAAATGAGGAAAAAACTAAATTTAAAAAAAGATAAATTATGACCCTTAAATCTTTAAAGGAAAATAAAATCTAACCATTAGTGATTTGAGTGTTTGAGTCGCTTTTGATTTGAGTAAAAATTTGTAACTATCTTGGTTTGGTTTGAGTTTGGATATAGCATTGGAAAATATTTTTAGGGATTTTTTTATCCAAGTTTAAATTTAGGTTTAAAAAAGAATAAGAGTCGGAGATATTCTAATATACAATATTTTTTTGTACCTTTTCAAACTTGATATTTTTTTTTGCCAAATTTAGATACGGAAGAATCTAACTTTTTTTTCAAAGTATAAAACAATTCCAAAATTACTTACAAACTTTTCATTATGGGCAAGTTCTAGAAACATATGAAATTTTTAATATTTGAAATTAACCCCGAAACTTCTCAAAATTACAGGTAGCAGATGATCCATTGGCCCCACTGTGGCCCCACTACTTCCTCCGTAGGATTAATCATTTTCAAATCATCCACACTTCATTTGATATTTTGCCATATCAGATGTTGAATCATATGCTTGTTGTGCTTAGCAGTTGAGCCCATTGGCTTGTATATATAGAAAAAAAGTTATCTTTTAAATCAACCTCACCAAAGAGGACGGAAAGGAGAAAACTATTGAAAGTTCTATTCTATTTAATCACCCGACCAAAGAGGTGGAAAAATAAGAACAATATTACATGTTTACATTGTTATTTGATTTCATTTCAACACATTTAGAATGTTCAAAATCATGAGCTTTGTGTGCTCATTACTTTGCTATGGGATGTGCTTATAAATTACGTTACTACTTTTCATTTGCAATTATGGATATATATAGTGGTAACACAATCTTCAATTTTTCTTTTTGTGATTCAATGACCCATTTGATCTATTTTGTGATATATTGGAGGAAACTAATAGTGTTTGTTTTCATAAAGTAGTAACATAAACAATCGCGTCCCCAGAAACAAGCATTTTTAAAAAAAAGTACTTGTTCATATCTCTCGACGAAACTGAAAGAGAAGCAGATTGCACAAAAAAGTAATCTAATAGGGTTGGAGATGGATGGATGACAAAAGATTTTTGTCGCCACTAGTAACCGATCATCGGCCATCTCCCTTGTATTTTTCCGAGCGACAAAACAGACAATAAAGAGTTTTTGTAGGCAAATCGTAGGGCAAGGAAGTACGAATAATAAAAGACTTTAGACATTCGGCACAAGTGACCCACCACCGGCCTATGGAATAGACACCGAGAACCTCGGTGTGTTACACAAAAGGGATATTGTTCTAGTTTAGAGTTAGTCACAAAATTGTAAATTAAGAAATGGAATAACAAAGTATAATTCTCTCTCTTCTTTGTGTTCTGCAATTCATCTTCTTCTACACTAATCTACTGTAAATCAGTAGCTTCTACATGATCTATTAGTCATAGTTTCATGTTGTTGTGACCGGGTGCACCCAAAACCAATCAAACCCGTATACCATCCAAAACCAACAAGAAGTCAAAATGCACCCTACTTTTTTCTACAGTGAGACCATGTCAACGATGTTACGTGGTGTTATCATTCAATACTAAAATAACAAGTGGAAAATGAATACCATTAATCCAATGTGTTAGTTATTGAATGTGATCTTATTAATAATTATTGGAATATGGGGTTTACATTGTCTATTTGTTATACTTGTGACACTACATAATTATACTCGTTTTTTTATTTTGTCGAAATTGTAGCAATGTACACTAACGATAAGCTTATCAGATTTTTATATTGTTACCGATCATTTTAATTTGTTATGTATTATTTTACAGATTCAAATTTGAATCAAAGTTACTATATGAATACCAGATTTAAGTGTGGCTCGATTCGTTTTATACATATGTGTATAACAAAACATAATTAATAGAATGTTTGGTGAATTTGAGCTAGCGTGCACACTTATGTAATGTACTAAAAATTAGTTTATTGTGCGATCAAATAGGGTTTTTTAATTGAATTTTTGTACTTTTAATGTGCTGTGTATGTACAATTGTTGTCCGAATTTGATATTGGCAATTTACGTGCAAGTATACACGATCAACAAGTAATAAGAAAGTGATAATAGAATATCGTTCCCACGGAGAATTATTACTAATAACTTTTAAGTACTAACTTTATATCAATTCAATTTTATTTAAACAATTAGAATTGATTAAGAATTCACTAATTTAAAATAAATCTAAACTTAATAATCAAGGGTTGAATTTACTGAAAAAAGAAGTTAAGATTACAACTTTTTCTAATACTTCGTATAAATCTTTCCACTCTCTTTCTAGTTAATTGATCAAAATAAGTTGTTAACTGAGAACTCAAAATTATTTATTAAACCTCTTCCGATAGTTAGATAAAAATATCTCTTCCAATTAAATTACTATATTCCTATGTAAAATAATTTGGAATAGATTCACTAAGTTCAAAGTCTCATTAAAGTTACACACAACATGTAAGTATATTCCTATCCTATACACAAACTTAGCTATTTAATTCTAAGAAAAATTAACCAGACGCATGTCATCATATTCATATCTAAATCTAGAATTCATTTTCAATTTCATCTACGTTATCAAAT
>CAUOFW020006685.1:0-23247 GCA_963454935.2 Ilex paraguariensis | reverse complement strand
AAATTCAGACTCTTGAAATGTCATAAATGTGTTGGGATGTTTCTCCATGCAAACCTCTTAGTATATGTGTCCCTAATACTTGCTAAGGGCTTGGGCTCCACCCACTTTATGAAGTAGTCAGTT
Source organism: Ilex paraguariensis (assembly GCA_963454935.2). Classification (NCBI taxonomy): domain Eukaryota; kingdom Viridiplantae; phylum Streptophyta; class Magnoliopsida; order Aquifoliales; family Aquifoliaceae; genus Ilex; species Ilex paraguariensis. Next base: position 23,124 of record CAUOFW020006685.1, on the reverse strand, counting down.
GAAACAAGGATGAACCTTTTATTTCTAGGTGCCCTATGAATTGGATCCACAATATCAAGTTCCCATTGCACAAAGTGTCATGGACTTGTTAGGTGATTCAGATCCTTGGCTGATTGTCACGAGATATGTGAGAACTTTTGCACTTCTCAGACTACCTTACGTATTTATAAACATCTTTTTGCATATAAGACCACTAATAACCTTATGAAATTGTTTGGTGAGCAAGTGATCTTCCCCTATAATGCGCTCCATAACCCGCTTCATGAATTTTGAATAGAAATCATATATTATGCTCGGGTGTACACACAAAAAATATGTCCCTGTAAAGGATCTTCTGTTCTGCTCTCCACTAGTTGACAACCAGAATCTACTAGATTTGAGTCTCAACCTGTGGACCTCTTTCTTATCTTCTGGCAGTTTCTCCTCTTTAAGTGACAATTGGGTCCATCCAACTTGGACATTGGACGACTGAAGTGCTTCCCCCGTGGTCTTGAGCTGAATTCTCAGATTTTCTTAGTTTTCTACCAAGATAGTTATTGTCGAGTTCTCATTGAGTGGTGATGCTAGGGTGGCCAGGGAATCAACATGCATGTTCTTGCCCCTAGCAACTTCTTGTATCATTACTTTGTGGATCTTGCCGAGTTCCATTTTTTTCTAATTGGTGATAAGTTGTTATCCTTTATTCTTTTACTAAGTACTTGCCAGAGAGCTGGTGCACCAAAAGTTGTGAGTCAGAATAAAATTTTTACTGCTTGGTGCCTGCCCATTTCATATATGATTCTTACTCCTACAAGCAAGGCCTCGTACTCTGCCTTGTTGTTTGATGCACTGAACTCCAATCTTATTGTTTTCTCCATTGTATCACCTACCAGAGATTCCAATATTATCTTAAATCCTTTAGTTTTTGGTTTGAGGAACCATCAACGAACATATTCTAAGAAATTTGTTATTTAGGGCCTTCTCCGCCAACTTTAGGTTCCATGGACTTGGGACCTTTTCTTACTCGATTGTCTTCCCCCCCAACTTCAGGTTTAAGGGACATTTTGTATTTCATAGTGAGTTCAGCTATAAAATCTCCAACTACTTGAATTTCAATTGCAGTTTAAGGTTCGTAAGTGATATCATGTTCACTAAGTCTCACTACCCACTTCAATATCCTTTTAGATAGATTGACCCTTCTAAATGGGGCCTTCAAAGGTTGGTCGGTCAATACCATCACCAGATGTGGTTTGAAAATAATTCCTTAGCTTTCTTGTCAATCTAACCAATACACTTCTTTTCAACGGCAAGTACTTGGTCTTTGCATTAAGAAAGGTTGAGCTAACATAGTAAACTGGTTTCATATCCCCTCTAGATATCTTTATTGATGCCCTACTCACTACAGGCTAGGAGACTGATTGGTATTTATACAATAACTCGTTCTGCTTGGGGGTTGTCAAGTATGGGGGTTCTACTAGGTGAGACTTTAATTATTTAAATGCCTCTTCGCATTCTTGTGTCCAGATGTATCCTTCTTTTTTTTGTTTTACAGCTTAAAAAAAAGGTCTAAACCTATCAGAGATATGAATATGAATCTGTTAAGGGCAATAACCCTTCTTGTCAGTATTTGCATCTCTTTTATGGTTCTTAAGGGTTGTAGCTCAATCAAGGTGTTGACTTGGTCGGGATTGACCTCAATTCCTCTTTTGGTTATCAGAATACCCAAGAGTTGACTTGGTTCCTTGGGATGTCTATGATTCATTAGTCAGATGGAACCTCAGAATCTGGTGGTAAACAGATGTGATTGTTGTCATCTTGTGTAGCCAAGTATGCCCCACTATGGTGTTATTAGTCGCATATGATCCAACGACTAGGAACTCAGCTATAGTTGCAACTAGTTCAGCTCGGACTGGTAGGATGACCTTTCCCTTTGACAACATAATCTTGTTACTGAACCCTATTAGTGGAGTGTAAATAAGATTTAGGTCTTCCTCCTTTAAGCGAAGCATCTTGAACAGTCCTATGAACATTACCTCTAAGGACCTTCCTTGGTTAAAAAAGACCTATTTCGCATCAAAACTTGTGAGCCTAAGGGTAAATGTTATGGGAGTGGTGAATCCCTGTTAGGTCTTTATCTTAAAAATTGACTAGTCTATCCAACCAATTAGTGGTGGCTTCTTTTGATCCTGCTCAATCAACATGTCAACCTAGTAGGTTTCTCTAATCTATGTTGCCTTCTAAATGTAGACTTGGGCAGACATATTGGTCACCATGTTTGGGTCAATAGTGGTGTGAATCACATCTATCATGCCAGTGGGGTCTTGTGTATAACTCCGAGTCTCCTTATTCTTGTCGATCGCCTCTGTTTTTGTTTTTGCTTCATCAATGAACTCAGCAAAAACAAAAACAGAGTATGGTTAATTGATGAAGCTAGTTTTGGATTTCTTTTCCCTAAATCTCTAGCTAGTTTTATGGGCCATCCAAAGTAGGGTTTCCCTTGGATCTAAGGTAATATTTTATAAGTTGGTTCCTTGAAAATAATGTTTTAAACAATGAATGGGAAGTGTATCCCTCCTTCTTCGTACCCTTGTTTGCCGAGTATGGTTAGTTATGTTTCTCATTCTAATTTGATTTTCTGCCTGGGTGTTCCTTTTGGAGCTTTCTTCCAAGTTTGTCTTCTACCTTCACATATTTCTTGTGACACCCCACTATTCGGGTGTTCGTAATTACCCAGTTGATCACCCATCAACCCGTAGAATACTCTTAGATACTGTGTAATTTGATACTACGCCTTTATGCCCCATTTACCGAGATTCCTAACAAAATTTGGGCGGAGTCTCCTTCGTACGGGGAACTCTACCCAAAATGCAACCTGTACAACATTGACCACATCAGGTCCATTCATTCATACTTAATCTTATAGTATCAGATACTACCATAATCATCATCACTATGTACATTCATTCATAAAAGAATAAATGTCTCAAAAGAGTCCCAAATGCATGTCTTTTTAATATAAAAGAAGTTTTTATTTACAAAAATTATACAAGGCCAAAAGTAAACATATACAAGGGAATGCAAAATCAAAATAAGAGTCATAGACCTACTCTACCGTCAAAGCGGGCCCATGGCCTCGCCTTTGGTGGACGCCTGTGCAATACCTAAAAAATATTTCCACAAAGGGTGAGCCAATGCTCAATAGGGTGACTCCTATAGAGAATATCTCTCAACCAAAATGCATATGAATTGTCACATACAACAATCATTTCATTCATTCATTCAAATATGTCTATTATGAACAAATGTCATAAATCATGTCATGTCATGCCATGAGATGAGACTCATGTAAGCAATACCAACATCGAGCCTGATCTTGAGCTCCCATAACACATGGAATGCCATGCGTATGTATCCAGGCATTCCAAGTCCCTTTCATTGGTGTTATGTACACTCAATGACTAATTAATTCATTTTTTTGTGCCTTTATGGGGAGATAATTTATGGTATTACACCAATGGGACACCAACAATCAACAGATTTTCAGGACTTCCCACTTGCGGCTCCGTTTCTGCCGCTACACTTTTTTGTAATTGCACCGCCGGAAAGTGTATAAACCAAGTAAGCGGATTTTGCATCCGAGGGAGAATCTAGCCCTTCTTACTATCCATGATACATTTATCCATTTAATTTTCAATGCGACTCAACCAAACCTTGGTGCGACTTTTTTGAGCCCACGATCAACCACATGTGTGGTGATTGATTTCATACCATGCACACACTCCCACTCATGTCAATGCCCATGAATGTAATGCAACTCATGCATAATGCAATACAATGTGCAATTGCCTTTGACACCATTTATAATGTCCATTACATAATGAATGCAATATAATGACATTTTTTAATACAATCTCAAACATGTTATGTAAGATAATCAACTCAACTAACACACTTGTATTTACCTAGGCATTTAAACAAACACTTAGAGGGCACATCAATTTACACAACTAACAGGTTTATTACGTCCAACATGGCAACATGTTTATTAATTCAATAAACATAAGTATAACTCCACCACAATAATCATATGCTAAATAATCATTTAACATACATATTATTTCATACACACATAACAAGCTAATAATTTTATTAAACTTGATATGTCATTAAAACATCAAGTCATGCTAATGTATAATTAACATACTTTAAACCACTAACATTAACTTACACCAACTTAATTACAATAGGATTTTACTAATTACAAGGTTAATTATAAATCCTATATTTGACCCACTAGTTACACTAGTCAAGACCTAACATGTGATATACACCCTTGATCTACTCATTTCATATGTCATATTTTATGTTGAAATTACATCTAAATAAGAGAAACCCTACCTCTTGTAGTGTGAGTCGACGTACTAGAACTCCAAGAAAAACTCGAATTTAGCTTCCCAAGCCTAAGGCCTAGATTATCATCTTTGATATTTTTTTTTGAGAGAAATACGATATTTGGTGTGGTTGCGTAGCTGTCGTTGAGTAAAACAACTTTAATTCTTGGCCCCAAGCGATTAAACAATTCAATTTTTGTAGATCTAAGGAAGAAGAAAGGAGAAAAATACAGAAAAAAAACTATTTTCTCTCTCTCACTCACTCAACAGCCCACTCGAGAAAGAAAAAAACAAGTGGAAGACAAAAGTCTTCCACTTTATGTATTTTAAATATGTGGCTCACATTGGGCCACACGGATTCTTTTCAATGGATCCAATTTTATTTCGAATCAATTAAATTTTATGTGTTAAGTTTAGTATATTTTTATTAAACTAACTTTAAATTATTGATCACAAAACGTAACCTGTACAACATTGACCACACCGGGAACATTCATCCATACTCAATCATATAGTATCGGATACTACCATAATCATCATCACTTTGTACATTCATTCATAAAAGAATAAATGTCTCAAAATAATCCCAAATACATGTCTTTTTAATATAAAATAATTTTTTGTTTACAAAAATTATATAAGGCCAAAAGTAAACATATACAAGGGAATACAAAGTCAAAATAAGAGCCACAGACTTGCTCTGTCGTCAAAGCGGGCTCATGGCCTCGTCTTCGATGGACGCCTGTGCAATACCTGAAAAATGTTCCCATAAAAAGTGAGTCAATGCTCAATAGGTTAATTCCTATAGAGAATACCTCTCAACCTAAATGCATATGAAATGTCACATGTAACAATCATTTCATGCATTCATTCAAATATATATTTTATAAATAAATGTCATAAATCATGTCATGTCATGCTATGAGATGAGACTCACGCAAGCAATACTAATATCGAGTCCCATCCTGAGCTTTCACAACACATGCAATGCCATGCGTATGTATCCAGGCATTCCAAGCCCCCATCATTGGTTTTATGTACACTCAATGACTAATTAATTCATTTTCTTGTGTCTTTGTGGGGAGATAATTTATGGTATTACACCAATGAGATACCAACTATCAACGAATTTTCAGGACATCCCACCTGCGACTCCATTTTTGCCGTTACATTTTTCTAAAATTGCACCATTGGAAACCAAGTAAGCTAGTCTTGCATCCGAGGGAAAATCTAGTCCTTCTTGCTATCCCCAACATGTTTATCCATTTAATTTCCTGTGCGACTCAACCAAAAATTTGCGCGACATTTTCGAGCCCACGATCAACCACCTATGTGGTGATTGATTTCATACCATGCACACACTCCCACTCATGTCAATGTCCATGAGTGTAGTGCAACTCATGTATAATACAATACAATGTGCAATTGCCTTTGACCCCATTTATAATGTCCATTACATAATAAATGCAATATAATGACATTTTCAACACAATCTTAAGCATGTTATGTAAGATAATCAACTCAACTAACATAATTGTATTCACCTAGGCATTTAAAAAAACACCTAGAGGGCACATCAATTTACACAACTAACATGCTTATTACCTCCAACATGACAATATGTTTATTAATTCTATAAACATAAGCACAAGTCCACCACAATAATCATATGTTAAATAATCATTTAACATACATATTATTTCATAAACACATAACAAGTTAATAATTTTATTAAACTTGATATGCCATTAAAACATCAAGTCATGCTAATGTACAATTAACATACTTTAAACCACTAACATTAACTTACACCAACTTAATTACAATAGGATTTTACTAATTACAAGGTTAATTATAAATCATATATTTGACCCACTAGTTACGCTAGTCAAGACCTAACATGTGATATACACCCTTGACCTACCCATTTCATTTTTCATATTTAGGTTGAAATTGCATCTAAACAGGGGAAACCCTACCTCTTGTAGCCTGAGCCCTCGTATTAGAACTCCAAGAACAACTCGAATTTAGCTTCTCAAGCCTTAGGCCTAGATTATCATCTTTGATATTTTTTTTGAGAAAAATACGATATTTGGTGTGGTTAGGTAGCTGTCGTTGAGTAAAACAACTTTAATTCTTGGCTCTAAGCGATTAAACAGTTCAATTTTTGTAGATCTAAGGAAGAAGAAAGGAAAAAATACAGAAAAAGACTCTTTTCTCTCTCTCACTCACTCAGCAGCCCACTCGAGAAAGAAAAAAACAAGTGGAAGACAAAAGTCTTCCACTTTATGTATTTTAAATATGTGGCTCATATTGCGCCACACGGATTCTTTTTAATAGATCCAATTTTATTTCGAATCAATTAAATTTCATGTGTTAAGTTTAGTATATTTTTATTAAACTAACTTTAAATTATTTTTTAGGTCATGTGAATAAAATCTGATCGCAATTATTTTAGTCGTGCGACACCAGATCGCTTTGTAACACGTGAAAATTCAACGGTCTCAGAATTCTAAATTTACTGGATAGCTAGATTTCGCGAGACGAATCCAACGGTGAGGTCCGTTTCGTCATCTTTATTTTTTTAAAATTCACGTTTTTGACCTGTGCTTTAATAATTAATTACTATTTTATCCATTTAATTAAGATTTTTAATAATAATAATATTTTTTTTAGGTTTTTCATTTCTCCACCTTGGCCATCAATTCTTCTATGTCAAGGGAATGGGGCCCGATTAACGACTAGCACAACGGGTTCCCCTCTAGCAATCCAGCCCTGAATAATACAAGCACAATCTCTAAGTTGCAATTCTCTATCTCGTTCATTATTTCTTAGTAACAATGAGAAAACTCTTTTAATGTCTCTTCTTGAATTTTCTTCAAAGAAAGTAGCACTCTAATATCCATTGGGGGTCTTCTACTAGTGATTAATCGGGCATTAAACTACTCGACTAGTTACATCTAACTGTTAATCGAATTTCTTGGAAGCTGGTCATCCCAGTTCATGGCAAACACCCCAAGACTACTCTAAAATATCAGTGCAAATCAAGGCCTCATTTCTCCTATGTACTGCCATAAGTTGCCTATAATGGCATATATGAGTAAAAGGGTCCCTCTTGCCATCGGAAAAGTTAATGTTTGGCTTCTTTGTACTTCATGGATAAATGGGGAAACCTACCCTTCCCCGAGTATTCTCTAGTGGTTCTCCTAGCCAATTCTTGAGCAATTTGTGATTTGGGGCACTTTAAAGGATTGTCGAGTTCCTTCATTATAAAGTGCCTCCAACTATCCTCCTGCTCTACCACTTGAGATATTTTTGTCTCCCATGTCTGTTATATGATTCATCCTTTTGGCTACTCTTTCGTTCAAATGGTTTGTATCTGTGGTCAACGTGATAGAATTCTCTGTTAACATTGCATTGGAAGAATAAGGAACCTAGTTATCCCAGGACCTATATACATATCTATAACTGATACTCGCCTAAAAACTTAAGCCTATAAGTGTTAAGCCCATCAATAGTCTATTAGGATACTTTAATTTATTTTTCTATCTGATGTATGACTCTCATACGTGCAATACCCAATAATCTCCCCCTTATGTGTGAAACACTTCGGGCTTAACTCCCTCTTAAGTCTGATCCACCACTATCCACAAGTACCACGCCCAACTAGTACTCTACAAGAGCCTGCTCTATCAAGAACCAAGCTTTTACTGCTCTCTATGAGTCACCGCATTGTCACACTACCAAAAAGCACTTGCGCCAAGGCTTATGCCTTATTATTTTTCCCAAGTTTTATTTTCATGACTTCAATACCAAGAGCCTATCATTTTTTCTTGAGATCTACCATTAATACCAGCATGCAACAAAACTTCATTGAGAGTGCACCCAAGATCGTCAACCATCAACTCTGATATCATTTGTCGGGAAAATAAGGAGCACAATGATCCAATGCCCAATATACATGTTTAAAACTTATACGCACCTAAAAGCTTAAATCTATATGTTGTGATCCCACCAATACTATATTTGGACACTTTAACTTATTTTTCTATCTGAGGTGGGATTTTCACACATGCAATACCCAACATATCGATCCTGGCATGGTCAAACTTTTTGGGGACATCGCAATCTTGTGAGCATTGTAAAGCCTCCTTTAGCACCTCATTCTCCTATATGAGCCTTTCATTCTCCTCATGGGACCTCTGTAACATAGAGTCCCAAGCATCAAAAAGGTCCTCGAAGGACCTTATCAACCTCATAGACCTCTTTGTAAATTTGGGCAACATCCCCCCGAGGATTATACCATCTAGGTGACGTGTTATCCTGATCGTTCTATCCTTCGTTTGAATGTCTAGTAGTACTACCCCTTACATCATTATATGAGGGTATAGACACTCACCAGTTACATTTAGGTTCATATTCACCAAACTATTGGTCATTGCGTGATGTTCCGATCATACTCCATAGATTCGCATCAACGACACCAGTTGTACGAGGCAAAAAATCTTGTATCTTTGATTGATGATGATTGTGTGGAAACTAAGTGATTGATTTCAAAAAGAATGAACGAAGTGCATCTATTCTAGCAAAATGAATAAACTGCCAAATACCAGGGTTGATCAATTGGAGGCATTCTGATGCCTAAGTGAATAGGGTTCTAAGATCAAATAAACAAATTGCAGGGAAAAAAGTGTGTATCTTAAGACCTACCTTCATTCAATATTTATAAGATCATACCCCAACCAAGTCAGACTTAGAAACCTGGTAGGAATAAGGTGGCACACGCCAAACCTAATATGATTCACTTCAATCAATTTATGTAGTAAAACTCAACCTCCAATCTTATAGGTCAGTTTTATTGGTCAAATTTTATAATGCGCACCTTAATCAATGCTCAGGTCTTATCTTATCGAATGTCTCAGGTTTCTAGGGATAGCCTAGCTAGCTATTATGTTTGGATAGGTCTTCATAACTATTAGATAGAGTATGACTTATTCAAATTTTAGTCTCATATTATTTCTTTCGGAGCATACTTCATTAGGCCCTACTTGACAAATGTTTCCCTAGTCAGGATTGTTGATCCACCGAGCAGACCGCTTCCGTTGATTTCTTTTGTTGTAGGGTCTTACTCTCTTAACAATAAATAATATACAATGATCTATCATACTTTCTACTTTGCAAATATTAGCCTCAAAGATAATTTTATATCCCTTATCATACAATTGGCTAATGCTTAGTAGGTTATGTTTCAGGTCATTCACCAAAAGAACATTTTCAATTTGAAGTGAAGATTTCTTATTCACAATACCAATTGCAATAATATTCTCTTTGGCATTGTCTCCAAATGTCACATATCTACCATTTTTCTTTGATAGTTGTGCAAATTTTTAGATGTTAGCCATCATGTGTCTTGAACATCCACTATCAAGGAACCATTTGTTGGTTTTGTGGGTGGACTTGAAACATACCTACACAAGCAAATTGAGGATTGGTCTTTGGTATCCATTGTGTTTTGGGTCCTTGATATTTAGTGTATGATTTATGCATAGGTCTATTTTGATATGATCTCCTAGCAAAGCAACTATAAGCTAAGTGTCCTAATTTTTGACAATACTAGCATGTTCTAGTTGAAACATTTGATTTTGAATCTTTAACCAAAAAAAATTGTAAACTTTTGATTTTGATCATTATTGAATCAAAGTCCAGCCTTGTCAAATACACATCTTTGACTTGATACTTTTTTTTTTCAATCTCTCACTTCTTTGAGTGAATTTAAAAACAATTGTGTTTAGATCACAATTCTTTCTTCTCAACTCATTTTTTTATCCTTTAGCTTTTCAACCAAGGAAGTATTAACAAATTCCTTTTTCAAGGAAGCATGTTGAATCTTGAGCTTCTCATTTTCAAAGCATCATTTTCTTTGGACAAAGAGACTAGTTTCTTTTTGAGATCTTTATATCTCTTGGTGATGTTGGTGATGTCAAGTAAACAATTGTGTAATTTGTTCATGCCATCATACATATCATCATAAGACCAATCACCATTTTTATTTGGTTGATATTGTACCTCATTTTGATCCTCCAAGGCCATAAATCATAGATTAGTTACTTGGTTCTTGTCATCATTTTCGGAGTCACTTTCATCATTATCATTTCAAGTTGCTTTTATTGCCACTTTATTTTTCTTTTTGTTTGATTTCTTCAATAAGGGGCAATTTGGCTTGATGTATCCCAGCTTGTTGCATTCGTAACAAATAACTCCATTTTTTTGAGTTTTCTCCTTTTTGATAGAGACCTTGATTTCTCAAGAATCTTTTGAACGTTCTTGTGATAAAGACAAGTTCTTCATCACTTTCTTCTTCCTCTTCATCATCTCTATTTGTTGCATTGGTTGACTTGAATGCTACTGATTTCTTTTCCTTTGCCCCTCATCCCTTTTAATTCCCATTTCATATGTCAAAAGAGAACCAAGAAATTTTTCAAGAGGAAGAGCTTTGAGATCCTTTGCTTCAAGAATGGCGGTCACTTTGGCATTCCACAATCTTGGTAGACACTTAAGAATTTTTCCTACAAGTTCCTCATCAGCATATGATTTACCAAGAGATTTTAGAGCATTGATAATATTAGTCAAGTGAGTAAACATGTCTGATATGTTCTCATGGGGTTCCATCCTAAATAGCTCATAGTCATGTGCAAACATATTTATCTTAGATTTCTTAGCTCTACTAGTTCCTCATGTGTGAATTCTAGCATATGTAATATTTGTCTTGCGGTTTCATATGTAGAAATGCAATTGAATTTACTCCTATATAATACAATATAGCGCATTGTTAGTGTGAGCCTTCTTTTCATCACTAATCCATTCTTTCTTATCTTTTGTGGGCTTTAAATACCCATCTTCAATGATATCCCATAATGCATCATCTAAGAACATTATATATATTTTCATTCTAGCCTTCCAATATGCATAATCACTCTTATTAAAGAATGGAGGTCTAGAGATAGATTGTCTTAGGGTTGCCATGCTCAAAGGTTGTTATACACTATGTCAAGAACATTAGCTCTAATACCAATTGTTGTCCCAAATGCAAACTAAGAGGGGGTGATTTAATTTTCTACTTTTCAAAAGCTCCTCTAAAAAATAAATACTATTTATGAAATTGGTATGATTTCTAGTGTGAGTATGAGATGAATGTGAAGTGAGCAATAATGTATGTACATAATGTATAAGAGTGTAGAGAGAGAAATGAAAACACTATTTATAGAGGTTTGGCCCCCAAATCACTTAGCCTATGTCTCTTTTTTCTCTCCTTGGAGTTTCCTTTCACTATCTTTATGCTCTTCAAATGGGCAATCTCCTTGATACAAAATGATACACTTCCCTTTTTTCACTTTTCAAGAATAATATACAAAGAACTCTCTTTCTAAATAATATTCTATCAATACAATACTCTCACAAAGCTCAAGAGAATCAAAGAATAAACAATAATATGCACACAAAAATCTTTTTTAAAGATGTAGACAAAAGCTTGATGGATTTCTCTTTTATTTTTCTCAAGGATAAAAGCTCAAAAAGTAGTGATTGAAATGCCTCAAGCCCCTATTTATAGTTTGGTGTAGTAAATGACAGATTTAAAGCTATTGGTCAAAAAATTGAGTCATCCGGAAGCCTATTCGGACTTCCGCATGCAGCCATTTGAGGGCTAACGAACATATCCAGGAGTACAGATACGAGTTTGGACATCCAGCAAAACATCTTGTCGGAATCTTCATCTTGGTTCCTTAGAGTCTTAATATTTCAGAAAGATTTGGAGTGCCTCTGAATGTTCATCTAGAATTTCAGTAAGTAGTAACCGGACTTCTGGCTAGAACCAATCTAGAGTTGCTGAGAGTCTTCCATGTACCCTTTCTTTCCTCAGCCATTCCTTTTCAACTGGACTTACGGTATAGTCTTCCGCCTAGTACATCTGGAATTCTGGATTGCAATTCTGCTTTAGGCTTCTGTCCCTTTCTTTTCTTTTGAACTTTGGCACAATTCTTGCTTGATCTGATACTTATCTATACACTGATTACAGGTGTTAGTCCTATTAGGATTTTTTGTGATCATCAAAATTATGCTTATCAAGGCATCGAGTCAACATTTTGTAGCTCCAAAAACCAAAATAAACCCCCCCCCACCCACAATTCATGTCAAAATGTTTACTATTCTTTTGGCCTTTGTGCTTATGAACAAAATAAAAACACATCATAATCTATAATGCTGCCAATATTTTCTAAAAGAAGGTCGATAAATATTGCAATGAATGTATATTGTGCAACATATATTTACGTACATATACACACAGAGGCTGTAGTGCAATGTCAAGCGAGAGGCCAAGTAGCAAGCTATTGTGGTAGACAATCTCCCTTAAAAAATTAACTAAATATTGTGTCCCATTTGTCAGATATATAGCCACTTAAAACTCATGAGACTGATAAAAGTACTTATCTATATAATAAAATACTTAGCAACTTTAATTTTTATCCCTTACACATTTCCCCACTCCCAAAAAAAAAAAAAAAATTAGATCGCTCATTTATATCACATGTTCAATCATTTAATATTTGATTAATTTATAATTTAACATAATTTTTATTTCAGATATTATCTATACATGATAGTATACATATGTTGAAAAAATTTTGTCGAATTACGTATTTTGAGAAAATTCTGTCAATATTTTTATGAAAATAATGGGTAAAAATAAATTTTAAATGATGTAATTAAAGAAATGAAGGAAATAAAAATTGTTATTTAATATAGTGAGACCGATTTTTTGGGCGCTTGAATTTTATATTATATCGTGCCTTCAAGTGCAGGTTATGACTAGTAAGTTAATATAGTGCTCCAATTAAATCAGAAAATACATTTAAAATAATTCTGCTAACAAATGAAAAGTGCTAGATTTTAAAACAATTGTGCTAAAAAATGACTACTTTTTTTAAGAACCTTTGATCATCTTGTCTGCCTTTCACCTTCTACCTGTTATATGGCTCTCTGACTACTTTTAAGCAGTGAGACGCTGGGATAGTTTGTGAATTTGCATGCACAATTTAGATAGCAACTGATTATAGTTTATCATGATTGTGCTGCTGCAATTTCGTACTACATATGCAATCTGTCAAGATCCTTTTTTGGTGAACAGCTTGGTGTCTGGTGTAATCTTTGCTCAACTTTGTTAGTGAACTATATCTATGTTGTGCTAGTTTAGTCGATTCAAAAGATTGGGAGTTGTTCAGAAGTCGTTCCTTACTTTCTGTCATAAAAGCGGTCCTTGAACAATGCCATCTTGTCAATTTCAGTGCAATTTTTTCTGCTTTTGTTGACTTTTTTTTCTTCTTTATTTCACTTTTAGTCACAAAGGTACGTCGAAGATTGTTGAAGGGAAAGGACAAAACGAAAAGAAAACAAAGAAAAAGAGAGAGAACGAAGGGGAACTCAAAAGAAGAAGAAAATGGCTAAGGAAATTGGGTTTTCTATTTTGGGAAAATTTACAGAAATGTTGGCAGATTACTTGGTGATTCCAATTGGACGTCAGATTGGATATCTATTTTGCTACAACAGCAACATTCACAATCTGAGAGACGAAGTCACTCATTTAGAAAACATGAGAGCTGGGATTCAACTATCGGTAGATGCAGCCAAAAGAAACATAGAGAATATTGAACAAGAAGTTGAGGCCTGGCTAATAGATGTGAGTAAGGTCAAGGATGACTCAGATGAAATTCTTAAACGCATAGTCGAATTTGAAAATAGGTCGTGCCCAAATCTTATCTTGTTACTCTCTGAGCAAGAAGGCCACAAAAAGGACTCAAAAAATTGGTGAACTCAAACAAGTTGGTGATAAGTATACTAAATTGTCATATCCTGCACCACCGGTGTAGATGCTATCTATATCGACAAAAATCTTTAAGGACTTTAAATCCCGTATGGAGACTACAAAAGAACTTATGGTGGCTCTGAAGGATGATGATTCCAACATTATAGGAATAAGCGGGCAAGACAACAATGGTGGAAGAAGTTGCAAAAATGGCAAAAAATGAGAAGTTATTTGATGAGGTTGTCATGGCTACTGTGTCCAACAATCAAGACTTGATCAAGATTCAAAGTGATCTTGCAGGCATGTTGGGTTTGAGTCTTGTAGAGGAAACCAATCCTCTTGAAAGAGCAGGTAAACTTCGTGAAAGACTATCAAATGTTAAGAAAATTCTTGTAATATTAGATGACCTTTGGGAAGAAATGGATTTGGGAAAACTTGGAATTCCTTTGGGAAAAAATGGAGGTGGCCATAAGGGGTGCAAGGTTGTATTGACTTCACGAAATGAACATGTGTGTAGTGTGATGGGTTCTCAAAAGAATTTCATAGTTCAAGTCCTATCTAAGGATGCAGCATGGGATCTTTTTAAAGAGGTGGCAGGAATTACTAATGACATCACTAAGCTACAGAGCATAGCAAAAGAGGTTGCAGATGAATGTGGGGGCTTACTGCTTGCAATTGTAAAACTTTCCAAGGCGTTATTGAAAAATCGAAACAAGCATTCTTGGATTGATACACTTCAACAACTAAGAGAGTGTAATGAAATGCCAGAAAAAGTGAAGTTAAGTATAAAGTTGAGCTATGATGTGTTGATAATAGAAGCCTAATCATTGCTTCTACTTTGTAGTTTATTTCCAGAAGATTATGATATTCCTATTGAATGCTTAATCAGATATGGGTTTGGGTTACGTTTATTCAAACCAATAGTGACCATGGCAAAAGCAAAAGAAAGGGTGTACTCATTAATTGATAAACTCAGAAGTTGTTACTTGATTCTAGCCGGTGATGAGGAAAATGTGAAATTGCATGATGTTGTGCGCGACGCATGTGTATCAATTGCATCTCAACCTGAACATGCATACTTGGTAAGATGTGATGTTGGATTGAAAGAGTGGCCACTAGAAGATACATATGAACATTACACAACCATTTCATTGATGTTCAACGAAATCAACGAGCTTCCTACTAGCCTAGATTGTCCAAAGCTCAAGCTTTTACAGTTGGAATGCAGGGATCACGCAAGATCTGAACTTTGTCCTTTAGACAATTTTTCTGAAGGGATGAAAGAATTGAGAGTATTTGTGCTAAGATCCATGCTCCTTCAACTTCCACCATCACCACTCAACTCCTTAATGAAAATTCGGACATTGTGCTTGGATTTCTGCAAGTTTCGCACTAACAACATATCCATGATTGGAAGCCTAAAGAGCCTGGAAATTCTTAACTTTTTCAAATCTGAGATTGTTCAATTGCCAATTGAAATAGGACAACTTGGTCATTTGAAAGTGCTAGATCTTAGGTGTGCTCTACACCTTGAAATACTTCCAAGTATTTTGTCCAAGTTGGTTAAACTTGAAGAGTTGTACATGAAACATTCCTTTGTAGAACGGTTTATGGAACAGGGGCTTGCAAGCATTACCGAGTTGAATTCACTGTCTAATCTGACTACTTTGAAAATTGTGATGAGCCCTACAGATCTATTGAAGTTGATGGGTTTTTGCTTCGTGAATCTAAGAAGATTTGATATTGAAATGACTACTGCAAAAGTTGATACAATATCCCGTTGGACGTATTATGGGTTAAAAAACAAGTTGGTTCTCTATGATTGTGACATCCTTAAGCTTTCGGAGATTGGGATTAAAGTGCTATTGGGACAATGTGAGACCGTTGAGTTGCGCAAGGTTAGGGGCATGGGAACAAATCTTTTCTGTCAGTTAGATGAAACGGATTTCTTGAGGTCCCAGAAATTGGTGGTTACAAATTGTGAGGGGCTTGAATATCTTTTTTGTAGCAATCTCCGAGCGGAGACCTTTGGACAACTACAAGAGTTGCAGCTATCTTATCTAAGTGCAATGAAATGTCTGTTGTTGAATGCTTGGTGCAACTCCGCAAACTATAAGTATGGTCGTGTTCATCAATGGAATATGTTCTGACGAGAGGAGAAGATGAAAAAGACAATGGAAGAATACTGTTCCCAAAATTGAAAATCTTGAACGTACCTGATCTACCAAGACTCAGAAGCATCTACCCCAACCCGTGTATCCTCGCTAAGAATGGTCTATCCCACAAAGACGCTCGGGTGCGCTTCTCTTTTATATTCGAAGAATAATGATACGTGGACTTAAAACGTATTGGGACCCACAATGAAATCAGTGATTGTAATTACCCAATTTAATTTTTAAGTCTATTTTTTGAGTTCACGTAGCACTACTCATATTTGAATATTATTGTTAATTACACCTCTAGTCCTACATTTTTTTTTTTTTTTTTTTGGGAACCTTAGTATTCTATTGGGTGAACAGAAGAGGTGTAATACAAGTGTAAGAATTCCAAGGAGGCAAAGATATAATGAAATGATGGTACTGTAATAAAACAACAAAGAGTACACATAAAAATTAACAAATTCTCCCTTCATATGGCTCTCTGACTACTTTTAAGCAATGAGACGCTGGGATAGTTTGTGAATTTGCATGCACAATTTAGATAGCAACTGATTATAGTTTATCATGATTGTGCTGCTGCAATTTCGTACTACATATGCAATCTGTCAAGATCCTTTTTTGGTGAACAGCTTGGTGTCTGGTGTAATCTTTGCTCAACTTTGTTAGTGAACTATATCTATGTTGTGCTAGTTTAGTCGAATCAAAAGATTGGGAGTTGTTCAGAAGTCGTTCCTTACTTTCTGTCATAAAAGCGGGTCCTTGAACAATGCCATCTTGTCAATTTCAGTGCAATTTTTTCTGCTTTTGTTGACTTTTTTTTCTTCTTTATTTCACTTTTAGTCACAAAGGTACGTCGAAGATTGTTGAAGGGAAAGGACAAAACGAAAAGAAAACAAAGAAAAAGAGAGAGAACGAAGGGGAACTCAAAAGAAGTAAGAAAATGGCTAAGGAAATTGGGTTTTCTATTTTGGGAAAATTTACAGAAATGTTGGCAGATTACTTGGTGATTCCAATTGGACGTCAGATTGGATATCTATTTTGCTACAACAGCAACATTCACAATCTGAGAGACGAAGTCACTCATTTAGAAAACATGAGAGCTGGGATTCAACTATCGGTAGATGCAGCCAAAAGAAACATAGAGAATATTGAACAAGAAGTTGAGGCCTGGCTAATAGATGTGAGTAAGGTCAAGGATGACTCAGATGAAATTCTTAAACGCATAGTCGAATTTGAAAATAGGTCGTGCCCAAATCTTATCTTGTTACTCTCTGAGCAAGAAGGCCACCAAAAGGACTCAAAAAATTGGTGAACTCAAACAAGTTGGTGATAAGTATACTAAATTGTCATATCCTGCACCACCGGTGTAGATGCTATCTATATCGACAAAAATCTTTAAGGACTTTAAATCCCGTATGGAGACTACAAAAGAACTTATGGTGGCTCTGAAGGATGATGATTCCAACATTATAGGAATAAGCGGGCAAGACAACAATGGTGGAAGAAGTTGCAAAAATGGCAAAAAATGAGAAGTTATTTGATGAGGTTGTCATGGCTACTGTGTCCAACAATCAAGACTTGATCAAGATTCAAAGTGATCTTGCAGGCATGTTGGGTTTGAGTCTTGTAGAGGAAACCAATCCTCTTGAAAGAGCAGGTAAACTTCGTGAAAGACTATCAAATGTTAAGAAAATTCTTGTAATATTAGATGACCTTTGGGAAGAAATGGATTTGGGAAAACTTGGAATTCCTTTGGGAAAAAATGGAGGTGGCCATAAGGGGTGCAAGGTTGTATTGACTTCACGAAATGAACATGTGTGTAGTGTGATGGGTTCTCAAAAGAATTTCATAGTTCAAGTCCTATCTAAGGATGCAGCATGGGATCTTTTTAAAGAGGTGGCAGGAATTACTAATGACATCACTAAGCTACAGAGCATAGCAAAAGAGGTTGCAGATGAATGTGGGGGCTTACTGCTTGCAATTGTAAAACTTTCCAAGGCGTTATTGAAAAATCGAAACAAGCATTCTTGGATTGATACACTTCAACAACTAAGAGAGTGTAATGAAATGCCAGAAAAAGTGAAGTTAAGTATAAAGTTGAGCTATGATGTGTTGATAATAGAAGCCTAATCATTGCTTCTACTTTGTAGTTTATTTCCAGAAGATTATGATATTCCTATTGAATGCTTAATCAGATATGGGTTTGGGTTACGTTTATTCAAACCAATAGTGACCATGGCAAAAGCAAAAGAAAGGGTGTACTCATTAATTGATAAACTCAGAAGTTGTTACTTGATTCTAGCCGGTGATGAGGAAAATGTGAAATTGCATGATGTTGTGCGCGACGCATGTGTATCAATTGCATCTCAACCTGAACATGCATACTTGGTAAGATGTGATGTTGGATTGAAAGAGTGGCCACTAGAAGATACATATGAACATTACACAACCATTTCATTGATGTTCAACGAAATCAACGAGCTTCCTACTAGCCTAGATTGTCCAAAGCTCAAGCTTTTACAGTTGGAATGCAGGGATCACGCAAGATCTGAACTTTGTCCTTTAGACAATTTTTCTGAAGGGATGAAAGAATTGAGAGTATTTGTGCTAAGATCCATGCTCCTTCAACTTCCACCATCACCACTCAACTCCTTAATGAAAATTCGGACATTGTGCTTGGATTTCTGCAAGTTTCGCACTAACAACATATCCATGATTGGAAGCCTAAAGAGCCTGGAAATTCTTAACTTTTTCAAATCTGAGATTGTTCAATTGCCAATTGAAATAGGACAACTTGGTCATTTGAAAGTGCTAGATCTTAGGTGTGCTCTACACCTTGAAATACTTCCAAGTATTTTGTCCAAGTTGGTTAAACTTGAAGAGTTGTACATGAAACATTCCTTTGTAGAACGGTTTATGGAACAGGGGCTTGCAAGCATTACCGAGTTGAATTCACCGTCTAATCTGACTACTTTGAAAATTGTGATGAGCCCTACAGATCTATTGAAGTTGATGGGTTTTTGCTTCGTGAATCTAAGAAGATTTGATATTGAAATGACTACTGCAAAAGTTGATACAATATCCCGTTGGACGTATTATGGTTTAAAAAACAAGTTGGTTCTCTATGATTGTGACATCCTTAAGCTTTCGGAGATTGGGATTAAAGTGCTATTGGGACAATGTGAGACCGTTGAGTTGCGCAAGGTTAGGGGCATGGGAACAAATCTTTTCTGTCAGTTAGATGAAACGGATTTCTTGAGGTCCCAGAAATTGGTGGTTACAAATTGTGAGGGGCTTGAATATCTTTTTTGTAGCAATCTCCGAGCGGAGACCTTTGGACAACTACAAGAGTTGGCAGCTATCTGATCTAAGTTCAATGAAATGTCTGTTCCCGCCGTCAGTTGTTGAATGCTTGGTGCAACTCCGCAAACTAGAAGTATGGTCGTGTTCACCAATGGAATAATTCTGACGAGAGAGAAGATGAAAATCAATGGAATACTGTTCCCAAAATTGAAAATCATCTACCCCACCCCGTGACAGTAAAGCATCTACCCAACCCGTGTATCCTCGCTAAGAATGGTCTATCCCACAAAGACGCTCGGTGCGCTTCTCTTTTATATTTCGAAGAATAAATGATACGTGGACTTAAAAAGTAGACTTGATAATCTCAATCATCGAATATATAATGAGTCTCAATAAATATTAGGACCCACAATAAAATCAGTGATTGTAATTACCCAATTTAATTTTTAAATTTATTTTTTGAGTTCACGTAGCACTACTCATATTTGAATATTATTGTTAATTACACCTCTAGTCCTACATTTTTTTTTTTTTTTTTTTGGGAACCTTAGTATTCTATTGGGTGAACAGAAGAGGTGTAATACAAGTGTAAAAATTCCAAGGAGGCAAAGATATAATGAAATGATGGTACTGTAATAAAACAACAAAGAGTACACATAAAAATTAACAAATTCTCCCTTCATGAAGCTAAACAATCACCAAACAACGTTGAGCTCCGTTACAAGTGCACTTAGCTTATTAGTCCAGCATGGTTTAGCACTCATATAGAAATTCTTTCGTAGTGTTAACTGTTTGGAATCAAAAAATATATCAATCTATGAATATCAGATGATTGCTATTATTAGGAAGATCAAGTGTGTTGAGTGAAGACTATCTCTAATAGAAATTCAAACCCTTACTCAAATTTTAATAACAATAAGGGTAAAAAATTTGATTAGGTATAAACCTTTCTAATAAAGAAACTCAAATTTAAAAGAAGACAAATTTAAATTTAAATGAAGACAAACTAAAATTTAAAAAATGATAAAATATAACCATTAAATCTTCAAACGAGAATGAAATCTAACAATTGGTGATTTAAGTAAAATTTTGAGTTTCATTCAATTGAGTTTGGGTATAGCATTGGAGAAGATTTTAAAGATTTTTTTACCTAAATTTAAATTTAGATTTAGAAAAAAGTAAGAGTCAGGATGCTCAAGGACAAAATATGATGAGATAATTACTTTATATAGGCCAATTGTGGTATCAAATTGTTTGTCACAAAAAAACAATATTATGATCTACTACTATGCAATTAAGTTAAATCTAAACATTAGTTAACTTTCCTTGACATATATGTTTTTTTTCTTGCTATTTTGTGGTAAAATGTGGTTGTGCTAGTTCTTTGACTAATTAAAGTCATTACAAAGTAAGTTCTTGAAATATTCCTTGTTTTGGGTGGCGAGGGGTTTAATAGGACTATGGAAACAATTTTCTTCTTTTAACCTTTGAACCCGACCTTTTTCTTACTACACTTTAATTTCAATCCAATTGTATTTTGCTCAAATTCACTAAAGGTTTCATCACTCAATACCTTAATTTGAGAGCTAACCCTTGATGCCAGGGTTTCGCAGTAAGTGGTAAGCCTCATGTTTCCAGTCATCACAGATCATCACCTCCTGTTGAACAACCTATTCAACTCAGAATAGATGCAACAGCGTGCTAAACAATAGAGTTAGTTACTCGATGATGTGATGTATCTTTATGTATTCAAGTGTGTATAAGGATGAGGTCACACTACAAGGTAATGTATTGAGAAAAATATTCAATAAGAGAATTCTCCTCTCTCTCCTCTCTCTGATGTTCTATCATGGTATCAAGGCCATCTCAAGAGACTAACATCTTATCAATGGCAACTCAATCTACCACTTCTATATTCAAAATATCAACGAATCAAAGATAAGTTTGCAGCAGCATCTGTCAGTATTCATGATGGAGATATACTGATTTACACTTTGAATCGCCCCCCTACAGAGTACAATGCATTCAAGACCTCCATCGGAGCCAGATCTGAACCAGTGACTTTGGAAGAACTTCATGTTCTTCTTTAAGGGAGAAGAATCATCACTTGCTTCTGGTATTATTTAGAATAAATATATTCCTACTCCTATATGACAGCTTCCACTATATCAGCCAATACTATAACAGTTAGAAACTTTGGATCTAATCAGAGAGGACGAGGATGAGGTTATGACTCATATGGCAAAAATCGAGGTAAGCAAGCCAACATAGGAGGAGGAAGGTTTAATTCATATCCTAATTACAATTCTGAAGCTATCTTTAGCAATCCAGGATAATAGATGAATACACAATTCCTCAAATCAAGCAAATCATTCAATACATCCCAAGCTATCATAGTTTGAATTTTGCCTATCAAGGCAAACAAGTATCAACAATGGCTACCTCACTAAACAACTCTCAAAATAGCTCTAATTTATGGATTACTGATTCTGGAGCTTCTACTCATATCATGCCTGATCTAGCAAATCTGTCACTTTGAAATAACTACACTGGACAGGACATAGTCTCTATAGGTAATGGGACTAATCTTTCAATCACACACACTGGTCAGACCTCACTCAAACAGCATCACACAAAACCCAATTGAAAAACATTATGTGTCTTCTATTGCCTCAAACCTACTCGCAGTACATTAGTTTTGTTTAGATAATCATTGTCTATTCATCTTTGATTCTAACCACTTCTATATTCAGGACAAGTTCTCAGGGAAGATCTTGTACCATAGGCAACTGTGAGAATTGAATCGACCCTATAAAGACACTCCAAACACCTTCAAATGATGTGGATAATCTAGGACAGAAAGGTTTATCAAGTCCTATGGCATGATAGAATAGGGCACCCTTCCAATAATTCTTTCCCAAAATGTTATCTCAATTGCAGCTTCCTAAAAACGTAAGTAAGAGTGCACCTTGTGTTTGTACACACCGCTTGCATGGTAAAATGCCTCAATTTGTTTTCCTATTTCCCACATTGTTACATATAATCCTTTAGATTTGCTACATACAGATGTCTGGGGTCTTTCCCCAGAACCTTCAATTCATGGTTTCAAGTATTATATCTCATTTGTAGATTATCACTCCAGGTGTATATATATAATAAAATAAAGTTAAGTTTGAATTTTGGAGACAATGAGAGGTCCATATCGTTTTGAGACAAAACATAAACATATCCACAATACAAAATCCAATATAACAAAGTTCAGATCATCTTATAAATACTGATCTGACATTCTGCAATGAGTATAGATTTGTTTTTCCACTACAATATTTTCTGACTCACGCCTCTATCTCTCCTCTGAAATCTCTGAAATCTTTTCCAATCTCATTTCTTCCTCTCTCTTCCAATCTCTCACGCCTCTATCTCTACCTTTCAA
>CAUOFW020006684.1:0-23257 GCA_963454935.2 Ilex paraguariensis | reverse complement strand
TTTTTTGCAGGGTTTGAACCAGATATTCCAGCAGTGCAATAGACGAGGACAAAAATCATGCCACCAAAAGCCCAAGCAACACCTAAAAGGCCAACAGTGTTGCAAGCATCAGCTTGCTCCTTGTAGCCGATTAAGGTGGCGACTGTGATGTAGAGAAAGAGTAGGGTGGCGATGAATTCGGCAATAACAGCTCTGTAGAAGGACCATAGCATCAGCTCCTCCATGTCAATGAAAGGCGCTGGCGGTGGCTCCACATAGTCTCTCTCTTGTTCAGCAGATTCTCCTTCTTCCATCACTTCTTTCGACATATTTAAGGAATCAGAATCTGCAATTCAGAGCACACTAAGTTCTCTCAGTCTTTTATTACACTATATCCTACTCTTTCAGTACTGTAATTAACTCTGTGCTTTAATACTGTGGCTCTCAGAATGGAGACTGAAGGGCAGTGAGAAAGTCCATTTATGCAAGAGAATTGGAGGCATATGCTTTAGGATAAGGAACAATCTAGTGCTGAGTCGGACAAAAGGAATCTAACCTTGCGAGGTAGACATAATATATTGGCTAGCTATGTATGATACGATAGCTCAAGATGATTCATATGGTTACTTGCATTGCATGTGTGATAACCCAAACACTAATGCAACTCTTGATTAAATTTTGGGATGAAATTTTGTGGTCCTAATGGTATGGCAACCCGCCATGTTAGAGTATTTTATGTGAAAAATTCAATTTGATATCGAGTAAATTTTTTAAAATGTTTCAATATATATATATATATATATATATATGCTAGTGTTATATTACCATTGAATTAAGTGAAACTTTGAAACTCTTACGTGTGTAAGAGTTATTTTATCTCGAGGATTACACGCTATTACGTTTTGTATTGTGTTTCTTCCACACAAAAACACGAATCGTATTAAAAAAATGACCTAGTCCGCGTCTTATCTTCACGTTTACTTTATTTTTCAGACTTATTTTTCCAACACGACATCCAACAAATTATTGGCCTCTTTGAAGAACAGATTGCGGCTTTGTGCAGCTTAAACTTTTTCTTTTTCTTTGAAAGCAGATACCTTATTTTATGTAAATTGTTCAATTTAAAATGACATCAAGTTCTACATTGTATCTAGAAGTGGCCCCATGTCCGAGCTTATCTTTGATTTTTAATAACAATTTAAAGTTTAACAAAAATAATTAACGTCCCTGGTCCTATCCACCCAGTAATGGCTTATGGCTGCTGGCATATTTTCGTCTCCTATCAAAAAAAACATCATTTTTCCGGGGAAAAAAAAAAAGGAAAACGACAATTTGTTCTCAATTTAATAATTCAAAAAAAATGCCATTAATTAGATTTTGATTAAATGTGAAAAAGCAATGTTACATGAATTTAAAAATTAAACTTAAAAAATAGATTTGATAAAGACAACCATTAATTTTACCGAAAATTTTGACATTTATTGGTATCCACTATCCAATTAATAGTTATAATTATTAAGTTTAAACTTAAAACAGTTTCCAAAAGACTCCATTATTGAGGGAGTGGAGATATGGGCCCTAATGACAATAAAAAAAAAAAAAAGAGATATGGGCCCGTACTATCTCTCCGGTTTGCTCTGACGAGGTTTTTAGTAACGAGGAAGCCAAGTTAGGGACGAATATTCCAAATATTTTGCTGGTATATTTCCTTCTAGAATATGCTGATTCTTTTCGTGTAATTATTCTGATCATATGTTTATGCGTGGATCGGATCATAATCATTGTGATCTAGAAAATACATATGAAGGCCTGTCTACCTTCAACGTTTGTCGTTTTAGCACAATTAGGCCCATTTTGTTTTACCTCGGAATTGGGCCTACGTAATGGAGCATCCACCATAGGAAACTATAATAAAATTCAAATATTGGGATTGCCTCTAGTCTCCGCCAGATTGAGTTGGACCCGTCTTCATTGCAAAAATGGATTTTTTGATGAAGATGTAGGAAGATTCCACTTATGGTACGAGACGAAACTGCCTCATACCAGAGCGATTTTTTAATCTAGATAACAGACAACACTGCAAAAAATGGAGTCAAACACACAAAATTCTAATACCTGCGGAGTCCAAAATAAGCAAATAACAAACACACAGACAACATAATTAATGAGAAACGATAATTCAAAAAAAAAAACCCCAATATAAGTTTGGGAGAAATAGTAAATAGTAATAATAAGCAGGTACGTATTATTACAACAGTTGTTAAAGATTTGGTGATTTGCCGGCAATGTCAATTACAAAGCGGTACTTAACATCGTTGTTTGCGAGTCGATCAAGGGCTTCGTTAATTTTATCAGGCGTGACAACTTCAATGTCGCATGTGATGTTGTGCTTCCCACATAACTCCATCATCTCCTGTGTCTCTTTTATGCTTCCTATCATGCTCCCCTTCACCACTCTCTTGCCTGTCAAAAGTGAAATAAGATATATGTTGAATAATTACGCATCTCTATCATCTCAGTTCTATGCCTTTTGGAATTTACCACTGCAATGCAAATCTCGTACGTATACAATCGTCCTCCTCGATTATAAATTTCTCACAATGTGGTGGTGCTATGCAAATAATAGGAGACTCTCTGAAACTTACCAAAAATGAGAGGAAAAGAAGGCAGGTCTATGGGTTTGTCTGGTACGCCCACAATCACCAAAGTACCATTCACTTTGAGTAGCTCTAAAGTTGGTCCAAGGGAGTGCTTGGCAGATACTGTATCCAAGATAAAATCTAGAGTCCTCTTCTTTGACTGTGACCCACAATTAAAAACAAAGCATATCACTAGTTTAGAGAGAACTAAAATTGAAAATTTAACATGAATAAAGCATTAAAAAAATTCAATTTAATACTATGCTTTATAAAAAAACAGAGTTAACAACATTTTTAGTTCATAAGTATGTCTGTTTAGTTCTCATTATATTAATTTTATCAATTTAATCCCTAAAATTTCAATTCGTGTTATTTTGGAACCGTTCAAGATTGTTCCCAAAAAAGCTGATAAAGTTGAAAAAACCCATTTGGGGAGACTTTCTAAGTGTTTTGGCTTTTGTGTCAAAAAAAAAAATAATAATAATCACATTTATATATAAATTGTAACTAATAATTCTCAAAATATGAATTTTAAATTTTTTTACATGGCTAATAATACTTTGTGAATATAATAAATTAAAAAGTTAAATGACGCCCAAGCAAAAAAATGGGTAAAAATAACTTAAAAAAAAGTCGTTTTGAAAAAACCAGGGCCAAACAGGAGAGCTATTTTATGATGTTTGGGCAGAACAGCATAAAAAAACTGGGTCCAATCCAAACGTGCCCATTGTGTTAATGGATCAAACAACAATGATGTAATCTATAGTTTGCCCGATAAAAACTATAGTAAAAGGCAAAAAAAATTAACCTGCATTTGTTCGGCGTTTGTGCTGAGTATGAAATCATCGGCTCCGAGGCGTTCTCTAGCTTCCTTTTCTTTGGATGGAGAAGTGCTAATGACAGTTACATGGTGGCCAAAGGCCTTTCCGAATTTGACAGCGACATGGCCCAGACCTCCCAGACCGACTATTCCGAGGCGTTTCCCTGTTGACTCAATCAAGTTGTTGTCTTTCATGGGGCAGAACACGGTGATTCCGGCACACAATAGTGGCGCCACTGCATCCATTGGCAGGGTTTCCGGTACATGCACTACATATCTTCATGGCAAATGTACACTCCTTTAGGAAACTCAGACATGTATACCACAGGTTTGGAAAAAAACAAAAAAATATACATAAAAAGGTATTAGATTTAGGGTTGTCTGTAAATTGTGTTCGCCCGATTTTTAATCGTATATAATTAAATTGACAAGGATATTTCACATTTTAATCATGTTTCTATTGATCCACATATAATTATGTTTGTAGAGATGACAATAGGTAAACTCAGATATCCTAAAGTTTGAATCTTGACTACCTTTTTAAGTCAAATCATGACCCTAATAAATTCTTTAGTTCCAATGTGAACAGTTTGTCTATGACCGTGGATTCATCGAGATATATACAAAATAGTTTGAATACCTGATTATTAAACTAAAAAAAAAAAATAGGTAAAGTCAGGCACCGGCCGATAAAAATGTTGTGAGGTAGGCCAGTTGGGCTGCAATAAAGAGGTCATCCACAATAGCTTAGAATGTAATCATTGGCTACTTGTTAATTGAAAATTTGTAGAATTATACAGTAAATTTTATGAGCCATAAGTAAAAAAGTAATAATTTATAACCTACCGGTAGCTTATGCCTTACAAGTGTACACCATCACTTATTATTTATTGAGTAATGTTATTTGGATCTAAAAGTTTGATATAATTTGTAAACTTAATGATTTGATTTCATTAGAACCATGAGATTAACACCAAATTCTAATATTTAATGAGGCCCACAATCAATCAAAAAATCATAATAAATTAGGTCAACAATAAATCACTTATTATTTGTAAAGTAACTAGTTATTGTCTCTGTCTGAAGGCACAAAGTAATAAAAAATAAAAAATAAAAAATAATAAACATATTTATATTCATATCTAAAATTAAATTACAAACATATAGAAAAGATAAATGAATTTAAGGATCGGTTGTAGCGGGGATAAAAAATGGTTAGCAACAGTAGTGGTGGTAAGAGACGGTGATGGTTGTGATAGGTGGTAATGACCGTGGTGGCGGCGGCGGCGGCGGGGGGGTGGAGGCGGCGATGGTGGTAGAAGTAGTGTTGGTGGGGGTGGTAGTGGTAGAAGTAGTGGTGGGGTGGTTTCAAATACTTTTTTTTTTAAAGTACTTATGAGAGATAATTTTTAAAATTACTTTCAAAAAGTCACTCCAAACACACCCTTAAAAGCTTATTTTTTATATTAAATTTAGAGTATTAATATTAGTCATTAGATTAACTTTAAAATAAAATTAAAGCAATCTGAACCGCAAAAAACAAAAATAATTTTGTTTATCTTTTGAGATGTGAATTGTAAGCTACTTTATTATATAGATATTATTTAGATCTAAAAGTCTGACATAATTTGTTGATTTAATTATGTGACTTCATTGAAACTATTGGATTAACATTAAGTTTTAATGTTTGATGGGGGCCCACAATTAATCCAAAATACATAATAAATTAAGTTAACAAATTAGATCACAATAACATTGCTCTTATTTATATAACCATAAATCATAACTAACAACTTAGAACTAAAAATTTAATAATTGGACGGATTAGTAGGCAGGCATAGTGGGATGGGCACACAGGTTGGGCTTTGAGCAAGCCTATTGACTCGGCTAGCTCGATGGCCAGCTCGTGGACTTTGGGAGCATGGATCTAACGGGCCTTTTCTTCGGTCCGATAAATATTGATGGCAAGGTCCGTTAATGAATTGAGTTTTAATTGGATTCTAACTGATTTAAATCCCAATTCAATTTTAAAAGTCCAATTCAAATTCGATTTAAATAATTTAATTCACTAAATTTTAATAAATTATACATAAATTTCAACAAAAATATTTTAAATAATTACTTAATTTTTTAATATTTATATAAATAATTTAAATCGAATCGAATATAAGTCTATACGAATCTAAATCCGTAAAATATAAAATATCAAATTCAAAAATATTAATCCATATTCCACAACTCGAATTCAAGTTGAGTTCCGATCTATTGAAAGGTCTATTGCTGGCCATTAAGAATTGTCAACAACAATTAGGAACTTGATACTTGAGAAAACTATACAAATAACGTTCGTATTTATTAAGTTTTTGAAATTATTTTCGAACTTTTAAACTCTCTAATTATATTAATTGAGTCATTCGGTCTACTTTCATTAGATTTTTTAACCAAAAAATACATAATATACCATTGATGTAAGGTAATACTATGATGATCAAATTTAAAGACCAAAGTAAGAGTCCAAATGACTTGACAACATATTATTTAAAAATCTTTATTCGGACTAAAATGATATGATACAAAATAAAAAATTCAACTCAACTACAGTGTCATTTGGGTGGGCGCTTGATTTAGTCTTAAATTTTGATTAGTCTCCGTGTAATACAAATGAGTTACAGATAGGTCGCGACACTGACAGAATCTATCCCTTTCGTTGAAAAATCTAACGGAAAGAGACTTAAGGCTTAACACAAAAAAAAAAGGTTCAAGAGCTTTAACTGTTATAATTTGAAGGGCTTATGTGTATAGTTTATTCTAGATAGTAGATATTTTACCTATGATCGGCCACCAGCATCTTGGAGTAGCCGCCGTAAGTGATGCTACCATCCCAGAAAATGCCATTATATGTGAATTGAACAGCGTCGCAGTAGTTCTCCTGCGAATCCTTGCAGAACTCACATTCCAAGCACGATGCCGCCAAGCATCCAACCCCCACCCTGTCACCTACCTTGAAATTGCTCACCTCGCTTCCCACTTTGATGATCACCCCAGTAATTTCATGCCTGAGACACATATAAATCATATAGATACCCAGATCAGATTAATGCATATCAACATAGAGAGATCAGAGAGAGAGAGAGAGAGTATAAATACCCAGGGACTACAGGAAAAGTGGTGATGCCCCAATCGTTCCTAGTATAGTGGATATCAGTGTGACACATCCCACAATACAAGATCTGGATTGTCACATCATGGATGCCATTTTCCCTAGTAACCGGCCCATGAATTAGTTTGGATAATAAAATGTTCGCAGAAACAATCAACAAGCAAACATTAAGAAACATATAAAGCCTTTCATGGAGTTTGAGAAAGAGATCAGAAAGAAATATATATATATATATATATATATATATATATATATATATATATATATATAGATAGATATAGACACACAGACACATGTATGTCTGGCCGTTTACCTTCGCTTGAAGGTATAAGGGGTGAGCTTGGCACCGGCTTCAAGGGCTGCCCAGCCGGAAACAGTCTGTGTGTGATTCGGAGTTGTTTGGGCCATGATAACAGAGAGAGAGAGAGAGAGAGAGAGAGAGAGAGAGAGACTCGGCGCGAATAGTGGTCTGGGACGAAGGGACTCCTGAACAATACTCTGGTATTTTGATGGGGGTCTTTAAAAAGCGATGGCCACTCGTCAAAGAGACTGTATTGTTTCATAAAGACAGTGGGTGGTAAGGTTGGTCGATTATAATTTAATGTGGGAGAGCTTTTTTCGTTTTTTAATTCCGCCAAATACGCACATTAGTGGGTCATTACTTTAACAAAAAAATCAAATTATTATATAATTTAAATGTAATTTTTTCGCCTAAATTACACTTTTAGTTCCTAAAATATGCATTTAATATCTATTTGGTCTCTAATATTTCAATTGTGTTTATTTGGTCCCTAAGATTCTTAATTTGTATTTACATAGCTTAATCCCAAACATCCGTCAGAAAATCATGACAGTTCTGATCACACATCAATCACGTGATTTCTAATTTGTGTCTATTTAATTCTTAAAGTTTTTAATTTGTATCTATTCAATCTCACGTAATTGGCGTGTGATCAAATGTATTAACAATTTTTTTATGAATATTTAAGATTAGATCACATAGATATAAATCAGAAATCTTATAGACCAAATAAAAATAATTAAATAATTAAAGACCAAATAAACACTACAAATATATTTTGAAACTGAAACTGTATTTTGCCCTTTTTTTTTTTTAATACATGCACGCCGGTGGCACTAAGTATTAAAGTGTTTCTTTTGGTTGGAATCTCTGAAGTCCTCAACTGCTTTTATACATACTTATTACGGCATCCAAAGTATGGGTCTTATCAATCGTACTATTTTTTAGGCACATAATTAATACTATTAGTTGTTTTCTATATTGATTAGATTATTCAGATTAATTTATACGTATTTTAATTATTATTATTTTTATTTTATTTAATCAAAAATACGTCATTTATGTCGGAATTAATATATTTATAAAATATAAATCATTTATGGACTGACCCAAAATATTATTAAAATTTGAATTCAGAACATCTGAGTTTACAATTTATCTTTATTACCACATAAACTACCCTGCAAATTTATAATAACTCATTTTGTGGCACGGCCTAGAAACCTTTTTTTTTAAGTAATGTCGATTGGATCTAATATATTGTTATAATAAATTATTATCGTTGAATGATTGATCATTTATAATCTTTGATTTATAATAATATTAATAGATTAAATCAAATAAAAAAAATTAACATTATCATTCAAAAGTGTAGGTTGAACAGTATAGGGAGGCTTGGTTGTTGTTAACAACGCCCTTTATGGTCAATTTCTTTGTTGTCATTGTAAATTTATGGTCAATTTCGTTGAAATGTGAACGTCCTTTCCATAAAAAAACAGAGACAGTCTTCGTCAGGTAAGCTTCTTTGTAATATGGCCGGCTCTGCGGTGATATTTCTTGTTTTCTTATTTCAATTAAACAACGATTCAAGCTTTGACCCAAATCAACCACTAATATCACCGCCACCACTATCACCCACCATCTCCCTTCATCAACGAGGCCGACCAATCTATACCCTCTTTCTAACTCTTTTCTCCCTCCCTTGATCAGTGACAAGGCCGAATTAGGCTGTCACTGGCTAGAGGTTTGCTCGGTAGAGGTGCCTTTGAGGAGTGATTTTGGTTTAAAAAAAAAAAAAAAGACAGATGAAAAAGGTAATTATCAAGTTTTACCAATGATATATAAGTTATTTTTATAGTAAATATTCCATTAAAATGAATCATCGTGACATTTTTCAAATATCCAAAGATTGTATTAATTTTTTCACTTTAACTCAAAAGATTCCAATAAAATCCATCATAGAGTAGGAAGCTTTTTTTTTTAATGATGAGTGGTATTCAGATCAGTTTACGCGTATTTCGATTAATTAATTTTTTTCGGTAAAAGACAGATCATTCATGCTAGAACTATAATATTCATAACAAATAAATGTCGCATGATTTAATTGTAAACAATTGTCAAAATTTAAATTTAAAAACTCCCAAATTACGGCCTCTATTAAAACAGGTACCTTTTGGTTGGTGTATTACTAAATTGTTCACATGGGCCTCTACATAAGATTGCAGCCGTGTGGACATAATAATATGGCCGCAAAAATAAAAATCGAGAGAGTTACACTTAGATTTTTTGAGATTTGTCACTTAATCACTCAAACCTCTAACATTTGAAATGTTATACACAGACCTTCTGAAGTTTGTATGCACGTAACACTTAGACCCCTATTGTAAATATATCTGTTAATAAATTACACTTAGACTCCTCTAAAGTTTGTGAATATAAAACACTTAGACCCTTTAAATTTAAAATATTATATTTAGACAAAAAATATTTCAATCAAATATAAAATAACAAATATTTTAAAATTTACAACAAAATTTTATCTCTTATTGTATCATTTATTGAAATAAAATCAAAAATAAAAATTCAATTTTTTTTAAAAAAAATTGTAATTATTATGCAATTATATTGTCTATTAGAATTTAATTTAGTCGTTTAAACAATCAAATTAAAATACCAAACTACCACAATTAAATCTAAAAGATATTGTATCCATTACAGTTTGATTTATTTTTTAATTTTTTACTTTTGTTCTAATAGACAGTATAAATATATACTAACTATTTTTTTTTTAAATAAATTTTTAATTTTGATTTTATTTCAATAAATGACATAAAAGAACATGAATTTTGGATGTAAAATTCATATTCTATTATGAATGACTTAGACCCATTATTTGATTTTTTTTTTAGTTTTATTGCAATAGATAATATAATTATATAATAATTATGATTTTTTAAAAAAAAATTAAATTTTATTTTTAAATTTATTTCAATAAATGATACAATAGAGAATAAATTTTAGTTGTAAAATTTAAAATATTTTATATTTGATTAGAGTATTTTTTATCTAAGTATAATATTTTAAACTTAAAGGATCCAACTATTATATACCCACAAACTTTAGGGGAGACTAAGTATAATTTATTAACCAATATATTTACAACAGGGGTTTAAGTGTTACGCACGTACAAATCTCAAGAGATCTGTGTGCAATATTTCAAATATCATGGGGTTTGATTGATTAAGTGACAAATCTTAGGGAGTCTGACTGTAATTCTCCCAAAAAAATTTGTAAGTAGGAATACGAAATTAGAGTTATTATTATTATTTTTTTTTATAATAACCTATTCAAAATTTTCATTTACGTAGAAAAATATTGGGTACAGTCAGACGCCAATAAAACCTTAAGCTCAGGCGGGGGACAATTAACCCAACTCAATAGAATCGAGTTAGATAAAGGGTGCGCTGCAATCCAATGAACTGCTCTATGAAGAGCTCTTGACTCGTACAAAAACCATAAATCTAGAACTCTAAAAAAATGTTTAATATCTTCAACGAAAACACTAATTGTGTTAGGTCATGAAGTCTTTATTTTTAGAATTTAATTGTGTTCAAATACACAATTTAACTTTTTATGATTTTTCTTTAACATATTTGCCCTCCCTTAAAATCATGCATATTTCTATTGGCAGTTAAGTTGATTTTTTATTTTATTTTATTGTATTAAAGATTTCTTAATATAATGGTAGAATCATATTATCACAAATTTTGCATTTAATGTTGATTATCGATATCTTAATCGTTTTAAGTTTTAAACTTTTTTGTCATTATCCTTACCATTAAACATATTTCTCTTGTCATTAATATGTATATATATACACACACACAAAAACACATAATATTACGAAGTCACGCTATGAATGCTAATTTATATTACTCGTATATTATATTGATGCACTTTAATTTTATAAACTCTTTAACTTGTATCAAAACAGTGTAGGAGAAATAAAAATTAAACTTCATAAAATAGCAAGCTTAGTTTGTCTTGACCTTTTCGCGACTCAGATCGATTCAGTATTATTGATCTGATGATTTTTATTAATCTACATTCTTACAAAACTCTACTACATTTATTTTATCTATTCTCATCTCAGTTCAAACCATTGGAGAGTTTGACTTGGACAATTATATATATATATATATATTAAAACTTTAATAACAAAAATTATCTCTAAAAAAATAAAGGTTTATTAACATATACGGTCCTATATATCTATTTATATGTATCTATATTGATATCTATATTTATACATTATAGTAATCCACGACGTGCGTTGCACGTAAATAAATTTAAATAAATTTTTTTTATAAAAAAATATGAATTATATGCATATTTAAATTAAAAAATAAATTATAATTTAAATAATTAATATATTTTAATTATTACTAAATTTAATTATTAATTTATTCAATTAACTTTGAGTACTTAATCTATCATTTATTGAAGCATCTCTCCAAATTTTTTAAGCATTTGCACACTAATTATATTAAAAATTATTAATTTTTATTTTTCAAAATAGATTGATTAGATCGTTCATAATACTATTATATTATTGCATACCAAAAAAATAAAATATAATTTATATTTGACTATATAATTCAATCTGATAACTACATTTGTATAATAATTTAATATATATATGATTTTATTTCTTCACATAAATATAGAAAATTGTATACAATTTAACTACTAATAAATGAGTTCAAAATAATTTAAAAGTCTTTATAAAAGAGTTGAAAATAAATTGAAAGTCAAATAAGAGTAAAAAATAAAAATTAGATGAAAGTATATATAGTAGTGGGTATAATTGATTTTATCCACATATATTTTTCTCCTCAAAAATATCACGTCACTCATTTCTATCACATGCCTAATTATTTTAATATTTAATTAATTTACAGTTTAATATAATTTTTATTTCAAATATTATTCATATACGATAATATACATATGGTGATAAAATTTTGTCAGATACGTATTTTGAAAAAAAATTGTCGATATTTTTAATAAAATAATGGATAAACATAGTGTGATAGATTTTTCTAAACGCTCGAATTTTATATTTTATCGTACATTCAGGTATAAGTTATTGTTAGGGGTAGAAATCGCGTGCTCGGATCTCATCCCTGACCAGAAGGATTTTGACTGACCTGACGTGTGTCAAAACAACCTCCTAGTAGCCTTTTTTACCTTTATCCCACATCGGGTAGGAATCGTCTCCCCTCTACCATATAAGCCCTTGCACTTAATGGAGGAGGCACCCACTAACGACCTGATCAGGTGCCTAGTGAGTACCACCTTCATTAAGTGCCAGGGCTTATATGGCAGGGGGAGAGACGATTCCTACCCGATGTGGGATAAAGGTTAAAAAGGCTACTGGGTGGTTGTTTTGGCACACGCCAAGTCAATCAAAATCCTTCTGGTCAAGGATGAGATCCGAACACGCGATTTCTACCCCTAACAAAAAGGCACCTTTTGGTGGACAAGATTGCATCTCTCCGAAAGGATTTTGGCTGACCTGAGTTAACCCCTTGGGCGACCCCCCAGTAGCCTTTGACCTCCATCCCACATCAGGGTAGGAGTCGTCTCCCCCTTGCCATATAAGCTTTTGGTCTCAATGGAGGAGGTACCCATTAACACTTGATCTTTGTTAGAGGTAGAAATCGAGCGTTCGGATCTCATCCCTGAACGGAAAGAATTTTGGCTGACTTAGCGTGTGCCAAAGCAACCACCCAGTAGCCTTTTACCTCCATCCCACATTGGGTAGAAGTCGTCTCACCCCCTACTATATAAGCCCTTGCACTTAATGGGGAGGTACCCACTAGCGACTTGATCAGGTGCGTAGTGGATACCTCCTCCATTAAGTGCAAGGGTTTACATGACAGGGGGGAGACGACTTCTACCCGATGTGGGATGGAGATAAAAGGCTACTAGGTGATCGCTTTGACATACACCAGGTCAACCAAAATCCTTCCATTTAGGGATAAGATCCGAATGCACGATTTCTACCAGTTATAGTTATCACTAACATATATATAAATGAAAAGGAGTGGGACATAAATCTTCTTCTAGTAAGATATAGTAGTAAGATATAGTTGCAAAAAAACTATCAACACAACAATTCTTACTAGATAACAAATCCATCAATCACTAGAAGAAGTACATGAAAAATTCAGGATAATTATATTGGTGGTCTTTAAAGTTTATGCACAATTCTTTGTTGATTTTTTAACCCTTGATTGTGAATGAGTCCTCCCTAAGAGACTTTTAATGAGTTTAGTTCATAAAAAAAACTCATTTGGGGATAAGTCCTATTTTTATCTTATTAATACGTAGTTAAGTCCATTAATTTTCCAAAACTCCAAAATACCATTTCTTAGAAGTAGCGTTAAATTAATTTCCTATTTTGAAAATTGTTATTCCTTAATTAAATGTCAATGGAGATATACTAATAAAATCTTCATCATAAATTTGAAATTCAAATTCAAAGATCTCTCTTTCTCTTCGTGGATCAGGCTATGTCTTCAAGTCCCACACCTACCACCGAAAAGCTCTTCTAGAACTCCTATTTCGACAATTCTTCTCCATTAGTCTGAAACTCTAGTTAACAACCCAGCGTTGTCTCCTACGGTGCCATTTTCATCAAAATTAAGTCCGGCAACGTCACCAACAAGGATGGATGTTCCAACAACCTTCTCTCATCTTGTTCTCCCTTTCACATCAACAACAAAAAACCTTTATAATCTCAAATCCTTTAAGTTTCCAATTGAAATGAGTGTGTGTGTGTGTGGAAACTGCAATTGCTTTGGCGTTGATGACTTCCATGCTCACAATCTCTCACCGTTGTTATGGTCACCTTCCCGAAGGCCTTTGGCAATACTTGATGAAGATGGAGAAGTAAAGTTGGTGTGACTTGGATTTGTTTATGATTCAAAAACATTCAAATAGTCGTGTTTGCTTTTTTGAATGAAATCATATTGTGAATTTAGGGTGTGATTTTGGTTGACTTTATCTATTGATTTTAGAAATGTTCTTGAAACTAGCAATGCTTGAAAGATAATTAATTTGGTAGCTAATCATGATTGAATTATTGATATCGATTATATATTACTATTTTTTTTAGATATTACTATTTGTGGGTTTGAATGTTCCATGCTACTATTTTTTTTTGACCATATTATTGTTTTTATTGAACATATTATTATTTTTGTTGAACATGTTACTATTGTTATTTTCTCAAATATTGATATTCAATGTTAGTATATTTTATTTTTGAATGTTACTATTTTTTGTATTTAATAGTTTTAAATTTTGTTTTAATCAAATATAGCAACTGAGTGTATTTTGAACAATGGAGATTAAAATGGACTTGTTCCTAGATAATTTCTTTGAGTGAACTTAAGTCCAAATAAATCCACAAAAGGGGATAGGCTCCAAAATTTCTCAAAAAAAATAAATAATAATAATTAGACTAGGGTTCCTTCTTTAATGTGTAAACTAATTTTAGTATAAAAAATGTCATTTTGTTTTTAAAAAAAACTTGCATGCAGTCCCTTATGTTGGCGTGAATGTTAAGGGATTGATTAATTACTAATTTTCATTCCTTATTTTGTGCTCATTATTTGATTTCAACCTAAAATTTAATTAGTTTTTTTTTTCTTTTTTCTTTTTGCCTTTGTTATTGAGGTTTTTGTAATATTGTCCTTCAGTTTTGAAATTCAGACTCGTGAACCAAGTAATTTGAACGTTATAATGACATCTGACAATCTATGTTTTAGTGTATCTGTCTGACAATCTGTATTTATAGAAAAGAATATATATTAATGATTTGTGTTTTAGTGTACCTGTCTGACGATCTGTATTTTAGTGTACCTGTCTGATAATCTATGTTTTAATGTACATATCTAACGATCTATTATTATGGAGAAAAATGTACATTAACGATTTGTATTTTAGTGTATTTGTTTGACAATCTGTTTTTTAATATACCTGTTGATGATATGTGATTTTAGTGTATCTGTCTGACGATTATTACTTACATGTTATTTTTTATATTTTTTATTAATATCTATTATTTTTTGACTTGAAAGTATGTATATATATATATATATTAATTATGTATTTGTCTTACGATTTATGTTTATAAAGAAAAATATATATTATGATGAGAAAATTTTTAAAATAGATGTTAAAATTAGGTACGATTTGCAAAGATCGTTAGTTATGCACGTCACTTTGACTTTTTAACAGCGACTCAGTTTAAAAGAAAATTGAGGAGCGAGTATTTTTTGGAATACTATTGGGCTGAGTAACTCGTCTCCAAATCCCTAAAAACATAAAAAGAAGAAGTCCAAAGCAATTAGGGCTCTGTAGTGGCTAGGAAAAGAAATAAAGAGGACAAAGCAGTCCCTTTTTGGTAATTTAAAATAATATAAAACACCTTCAGTAGCACCACCACACCGGAGAAGTTCCAAAAAACCCACAAAGCCGAAGAAGCATAACAAAATTGAGGAGAGAGGATCACTGTACGACGGCTCGATCTACGGCTTGATCTTTTCATGCTCTCGAAAGTTCTCAATTTACGATCCGATCGTCATCAAATATGGTTTCAATACGTTTGTCAATTTGTTGTTAATTATTCTGTCATTGAGTATTGATCAATTATTTTGATTCCTGTTTGTGTTCGTGTTTGCCCTAATTTTGAATGGTCATGACGGCCGATTCTTCAACAAATAACCATTCCCCACGTTCTCCGGTTACTCCCGGCGGCGACGGCGGCGACAATGGTCCTCAGTTGCAACGGCGGAGTAGTTTACCGTGGGCCCAAGTTGTTCGTGGCACCGAGCACGAAGCAATCTCAGCCGTTTCTTGCTCTCCATCATCATCATCCTCGTCGCCGCCGCTTTCTGCGGCGGAGCAAACTTATTTCTCTCCGAAAGCTCCGCCTGAAAAGTTTACACCGGAGACTCAGTTGGAGAGTTCCGATGATACTAACGACAATGTCGGTCGTCCAAAGAAACCTGCCTGGAAAAAACCCTTGAACGGCGTCGTTGAGGTTAATACGGTAATGGGAGGTACTATTTCTTGGCCTGCTCTCTCCGAGTCGACTCGTCCAACGCCTAAATCGACTTCCGATTCACCGAAAACGCCTTCTGATAAGTCAGACTCTATTTCTCAGGTTCAGTTCTTCGAAAACCTATTGATATAGGCATGCGTAAGAATTTGGATGATTGAAAGATTGGTTCTTATTATACGTTTGATTGGATGATTATTGCTTTTATATCTGTTCATTATAGGGACCTGTAATTTCACACACACCTCAGAATCAAGCCAAAACTAACGCAAACCCTAATTTTACTCCCAACAAAACCATGCTTGCTCGGCAGAAATCGATGAAGCATCGTGGTGGCGGTGGCATGGGAAGCGGACCGGCACAGAATGACTTCAGTCGGCCACCAACCCCTCCACCCCTGCCACCGCCATTTCCTTTATTTCAAATGGCTTATAGAGGTCTGGGGCCGGCAATGCTGGATTCAACCGTAAGAGAACCTCCATTCAAGGGTGGGTCTCAATTCCATACAGTGAATGATCACTCTTCTCAAAGAAATTCTTCCCACAGGGGTAACTTTGGGCCCCGCCCCTATGGAGATGCAATGCATCGCAATGGTCATGGAGTAAGACACAATCAGGGGCGTGAATGGAATGGTCCTCGAGGTTCTAATGCACGGGATGTGCATATGCCGCAGCAGATGGCTCCCCCTCCTCCGAGGGGATTTATACAATCACCACCCCCCAGTCCTTCCCCTTTCATTGCACCCTCTCCTGTGAGACCCTATGCGAACCCTATGGGTTTTGGTAAGTTTATCAGATCCTATACATGTATCCATGTAGGCCTTTGTCGAGTGGATTTCTAACTAATGTATCTGGCTTCTTTCAGATATGGTAGGTCCATTCTATTATCTCCCAACACTGCCTCCGGACTCCTTCAGAGGTGTGCCTTTTGTTGCTCATGGCTCGCCCCCACCACCGCCGCCGCCGCCAATGTTTTACCCTCTAGTGGATCTTTCTTTGCCTGCTTTGTTACTCAATCAGATAGACTATTATTTCAGGTATTTTGCACTGTTGGATATTACTTTATGTTTTCCCACTTCGTTTTTGCCTCTTGGAAACCAAATTTGGATTGGTCATGCAGTTGCTTTTGCATTGCAGTGATGAGAACTTGGTAAAAGACAATTTTTTAAGGTCGAAAATGGATGATCATGGTTGGGTTCCCATCACTTTAATTGCTAGCTTTCCTCGAGTAAGTAATATGCTCTTGATAAAAGAAAATATTCTGTGTTATTCTTGGCTATGGTGTTTGTGTCTTGATTTTTAATCATTGGTTTACTGTCTCCCAGAGAGAATGCCAGAGTTTTAATTTATTTTCTTTGGCTTACATTGATGGATTTGTTCAATTGACAGGGTACTCTTTCATTAATTTGTTAGTCCGTCATTGAACAAAAGTCACTAAAGAATTGGTGATCTTGTCTACTTAATGTTTGTAGATGTTGACAGTAAAGTAAAATCAAAACCCTTGTCATGGGAACTATTTGCGAAGCCTTTGAATTGTAGTTTAACTTCATGGTTATTTTGCCTTTATCTTTATTTTACCAATGATCTTAATATATTTCATTTACAAAACTACTGACAGTTATTTACCAATCGACCTTGCTTTTAAGAGTATAATTCATGTAGGAATTAGATTGTGTATTATCATGTCCTGATGACTTGTTTTAAATCCCTCCATAGGAGAAAAGATCATTGACAAATGATCAATTCTGGCTATTTATGAGGCTTGTATTGTAAAAATATGTCATCTATGCATGTAATTTATTAGCTTATGCTTTTAGATTCACATTTCAGTTTCATTTTTGTGTTAGTGAGATCTCCATGCACAAATTTTGTCTTCTCTATGTATGGTATTGCAGGTTCAGTGTTTGACAAGCAACATCCAGTTTATTTTGGATTCGTTGCGAGCCTCAACAGTTGTGGAAGTACAGGTAACTTATTTACGTTATGGACCCGATTTCTATGTCATAAGTAGATAAGCTTTTTGGTGAGAGAATTTCAAGGTTAATTAGCACCTAAGTAATTTGCTCTCATCATATTGTATAAAGGATTTGAGATTCCAATTTTATTTGTTTTTTTAGGTGAGTGATTTTTGACTTTGAGTTCCCTGAATTTGTTGAAAATTTTGTGATATATGTTCGTTGTGATCTGTAATGGGGTTCTGTTTAATGTAAAAGGCACGTTACTTTATGTAGTGGGATATTAGATTCTTGTGTTAGGAGGTATTGCTGCCATTATCAAGAAAATTGAAATGATGCTACCATATGCAGTCATTTTATCCAGATGGGCTAATTTTTTCCCAAATGTTGCAGGGAGACAAGGTAAGGAGGCATAATGAGTGGAGGAAGTGGTTACCCGCTAATGCTCGGTTTCCGACTGACTCAGGCTCACAGTCACCGGGTGGATCAACTGACGATGTGCTGGCTGCTTCTTTCCAGGTGGTCTCACTGAACGGAGTGACTACAGACCAAAATAGTAATTTGGGTGCCGCAGATAATCATGTAGAAGTATTTCCAGGTAGATATTCATCTGAGGAGTTGACTGGCCAGTCTAGTTTGGCTAATGGGGAGTGTAGTGCTGAAGAAGCATATTCAAGTGTAATATGAATTCAAGCCATGAACAAGAAATTTGCATATTCAGCCAAGGTTGGTAGAGTTTATCTTAGATGGTTCTTGGGTTGCGAGGTGGTGGGTCAGGGGGGAGGGGGGAAGGGGGGAAGGGGGAAGATGATGATTAAGGAAGTTATTCGAATATCTTTTGTTTGATTTCGTCCTTGACTGAAACCATATTTTGAAATTTTCAAGAGGGCTAACTAGGAGAAAGTAAAATAATAAGCATATGTAACTTGTCTGCCATAGAGAGAAGGAAGAAGTGGAGAAAAAAGGCGGCTTATATTATTGACTTGGACCAAACTACGGGGTTAATGGGTTTGTATAGTTTTGGTGTGGATGGAAGGAAATTTTTTTTCATTATTTGTGGAATTGGTTGGCATTAAAAGGGGGTGACTGAGCTCTGTTTGATTTTTTTGTTATATATAAATCTAGTCCTCTTGTTTTTATTATCATTTTGTCTTTTTGTCTTTGTTATTTTTATTTTTTAGGTCCAGTTTCAGTTTGGATCTTATAAATAGTTGACTTGGTTCAATTCAAATGTTCTCATTTTAAAGATTGACCTGCTGTAAGATGATTGTCATTTACATGATATGTCTCCAAAATTGAGTTTGTATTCTCTGATGCCAGTTTTTGTTCCAGTTTCAGTATCAGTATCATTGAAAGAAATCATTTCCCCTGCAAAACAGGATGCCCTTATTATTCGGTTTTGTTTCCTGTTATATCTGATATCCAGTTTATTATGCATAAATCAAGGTAAGTAGTTCATGTTAGTTGCAAACTCCATAGCTTCAGTGCTTCATCGTGTCTCAGTTTGCAGGAAAATGTTAAGGACTGTTCGCGTGTCATGACCCTGGATGTATCAGATATTTGAGTTTCAAGTGCTCACCCAATTTGCAGGAAATATTTGCCCATAAGCCCAATTCCCAACCAACCATCAATTCTGCATGTTTAAGCCTCTACCTATGTCCGTGCAGAAGATTCTGGTGCTTTTTTTCTCAGGTAAGATACGAATATTTGTATTCAGTTTCCAACTTATTCATAGATTCTTGGCTTTAGGTGTATGCTTTTAATTTCACCTTCCAGCACTCATATTCTGCCATATTCACTTACCCAAAAGGGGGGAAAAGCAAATCCTAGAAGACATGTAGGGTCACTTTTTGACAGTTTCTTCAAAAACTCTGGAGGGACTGTTATGGTTGAAGATTGAATGTATCCATGTTTTTTTCCTTGTGATGTTGCTTAGATTGTCGTTATTTTTTATTTTTTTTTGCAAAATAAAGGTCATACTCGAAATTGGGTTTGACACTGACATTCATGTTCTTAGGGAGTGTGGTCCAGCTCAAATAGGTTGGATCAAAATAGGACTTCCCTCAAACTCTGAGTCCACCTTTCAAAAAATCCAAAGAGAATTTGGCTTCCCACCACCCAATCTACTCTCAGCAATTTACTTTACCATGGGTAATTTTATGCCCCATTCACATGTGCTAGCCTCTGGTATCACAGGAACAAAATCATTTTCCACAATGAACCTATCTCTGCCCTAGATCAATTGATTGAACCCCAAGCAACTGTTCCATTTGAATACCTCATAGCAAGCCCAGCCCCGAACAGGCTCATTCAAGTAGACATATGCTCTTTTTTTTTTTTTTGCGGGGGGGGGGTGGGGAGGGCTTTTTGGAAGCTGGTCCGCACTTCTGGACTTTTGAAAGAATGACAGGTGTTTTTTGGGGACTTAAAAAGGTCAACTACAAGTATAAAAACTAATTTATTCTTAATAAAATAAATAATTATATTAAAAAGTAAACAATAACAAGGTAGTAATAATAACATGATCACATTAATAACAATGTTCGTGTGGATGAGGTTTAAGGGGTTGATGGTTGGGGATAGAGGTATTATATAAGGTGGCAAGCTGCAGTGGTGGTGGACTAAATAATAACACAATCACACTGACAGTTGCAGTGAAAATTTAATGAAATCAGACAATAACGTGAATTAGATAGTCACATGATCAAATATATTGAATTTTGTTGTTATTGTTCAAATTTCAAAATGTGAATTTGAAATAGTTTTTTGTTTAATACCAAAGAAATTTTATCGAAATGCATGCATTTTATCGTACACCATTTGGGCATATACATTTTTATGTACAATATGAGATTTAAGTGAAACCTTTTCCAAAAAAAATCAAACCAAAAAAAATAATAATAATAAAGATTGATTGAATATATATGAGGTTATTCCGTCATCATTCAAATAATTCATGAATGTTTAATGCTACAAGAAATGAAGGATTCGGGGGCATAAATAATCACCAAGTTATGTGGGTTTTTGGCAGGTCACATAAACTTATGATGTTTGG
Organism: Ilex paraguariensis; assembly: GCA_963454935.2. Lineage (NCBI taxonomy): Eukaryota > Viridiplantae > Streptophyta > Magnoliopsida > Aquifoliales > Aquifoliaceae > Ilex > Ilex paraguariensis. The sequence continues at coordinate 2,216 of CAUOFW020006684.1, read as the reverse complement.
TACGATAAAAAAATAAAAAATTGGAATGATGAAAAGTTGGAGGGATAAATAAAATATTATATTTGGTAAGAAAGAAAAATAAGAAAGATGAAAAAGTAGATGAATTAACTTTTCTTACAACTCAACAAAATCAGAAAGAAAGTGAATAAAAAATTAATTATTTGTGTTGAGATGTATCTTATTTGTCTATATATTATGTATACATTAATTTTATATAAAAATATAATGATAAAATATGTATATATATATTTTTTTTTAAAAAAAAAATAAAAAATAAATAAAAATTAAAAATATTTTTTTCATCTTAATTAAAGGTAAAAATTTTTGACTCAACACAATGACACAATTCAAACTGGACTCCTTACTTTCCATCGAGCATTTTCATGTTCAATATCATAACATCATGCGTAAACCAACTGGAGAAAGCAAGCAGCAAAAATATTTATCCAACAAAACTAAGAAAAAATCCAACAGCATTCATTTGACCGTTTGTTTTTGTGATTCAACAGTATCGAATCGAGACATCCCATTGCCATTCGAATCAATCACACTGATCATCTTCTTGCACTCAACCAACTAGCTCTTTTTTCCTGAGCTTTTGAGATCGTTTGCAACTCCTCCACCAGTATAATCTCATTCGAAAATGTCCTTAAAATTCCCCAAAACCTTGTCGGAATCAATGCCCTTGGTGTTCAGGACAATGAACTCATGCAAATCGATGAACCCATCGTCGTCGGAGTTGACCTCTTTGATCATCTCTTGGAGCTCTTCGTCGGTGGCTGGGTTTCCGAGGCTGGCAAAGATGGAACTGAGCTCAGAGGATGAAAATAGAACGGAGGACATAATAGGAAATAACAAAAAAAGAAAATAAACTATTGGACCTATTTATAGAAAAAGTACAAAACATGTATCTTTAATAATCTAAAAATTGTGCCCGAATCTATTAACAAAAAAGGTCTCCATATTATTATACTTAATTTCATTTTTTGGTAGCCCCTGCTGCGAGTGGGGGTGGCCGAAGTTCAATACGGATGGTGAAGCCCACTAGTAGATGCAAAGTTGTCTCGACAATTTTAAACCGGACTTGAAAAATCGAAATGAATTATACGTGCACAGTGGATTTGGATTTAATCTAAATAAGTTTGTGTAGTTAATTGGTGGACTGACATATTAGCGTATTAAACAAACAAATTCACACAAGTTTGGCTGAATACAAAATGAGCTTCCTAAACTTTGATTGGATGCAATTTATACACATGAACTCGATCTAATACAATACAAACTTGGTTATATATGATTAAATAAATTGTAGCACGTACGATATGAAATAGTTTGATTTGATTAGCAGGTCTTGCTATAATTGTTTAACATGCTCCTCCAAAATATTAAGGTACATCTCTATAAGCTAATGCAAGCAATGGGTGGGTGTTGCTTACCTAACACGATGCACCACCTCCCTTTTAATGTCATATGAATGCAATGCTTAAATATTGGAAGAGGCTGTGAATCGATTACAAAATGGTTGACACTATCACCAAGGCAATCTCAATCTCGACCTCACCATCAAAATCATCCTCCACATTTTCTATCTTTTTTGCCTCTCTCTCTCTCTCTCTCTCTCTCTCCCCTATGCCAACCAACCCTTGCAACCAGAAAACTACATGGACACATGTCTGGAAACACATCAGATCAGCCTCTCTTCTCTGCATCACCCCCACTACCAACACCGCTGCCACCTCCACCTCCGCCACCCATCACGGCTTTAACAAAGAACAACCAACAATAGCACCACCTGGTGCCACTATCTTGAGTTTGATTTCATTTCATTATCTTGAAATGTCTGACTCCACATTACCATCGCATCATTTGATTTAGTTTCAATTTTTTTTTCCCGTCATCATTTAATATTGCGGGTTTGTGGGTCAACCCGAGGCCACCTAGGCCCTTGACAAAAATGGGCCTTAACATGGCCTCCACAATCACAGGCTTCACTCTCAACATCGAACCCAGATCACACGCTCGCTCCTCTCTCGCTTGATCTCCATCTCGATCTCTCGATATTGGGACAAGACCTAAGTAAACAAACGCCTCACAATCTCACTCACAGAGGTTAGTGTGTCTTTCCCAAATTCTTATTGCTATTCTGATACTGTCCTCTTTCACACTATTCCTTGATTTTGAGAATTTAATGCTTCACGAAATGACCTGTTATTGTT
>CAUOFW020006683.1:0-23258 GCA_963454935.2 Ilex paraguariensis | reverse complement strand
TAGGCATTTCATCAACACCCACACATATCATTCAAGGCATTTTATCAAAACACCCACATATATCATTCAAGGCATCAAATCATGTAACACAAAATATGCCAAATTATCACATTTCTCAAGAAATCACAACAAGTAATTTCTACATACTCAATTCATGTTAGAATTGATTTTAGCCATTCTTAATACACATTTTTCACATTTCAATACCATAGATAAGTGTTATACATGAGATTACATCTCTAACACCCTACTCATTTCATATATCAACCCTAGGTTAGAAATAAAGCTAATTAAGAAAGGAACCCTACCTCTTGAAGCGTAATACAATTTGTAGAAAGTCTCTAAGAACCCAAATCAAGCTCAAGCCCTTGATTTCTCAAAATTTTATCTTTTTAACTTCCTCAAAATCCGTGCTTTTTGGTATGTAGGCATAGCCCTTATCGCGTAGATGAACTTTGATTCTTAGCCCAAGTCAATTCGACGAACGTAGGGCCGTAGATCATAGAGAGAAGTTGAAGATCTTGATTTTTCTTCTCATTTTCCTCTCTTTCTCTTCCAACGTAAAACCCAACTGAACAATAGGGAGAGAATTTGATTTTCTCCCCTATTTATACCCCTAGAATGTTTGGCCCACATTGCACCACATGTCCTCCTTTCTTGGGTTCGATTTCATCCCGGTTTATGTTTAAAATACTCTTATTTGAACTAAATTTAAATTATTTTCCAATTTTGAAAATTTAATTCCCAGTCTCGTTTATTTAGGTCATGCGGCACCCGATCGCCTTGCAAAACGTAAAACATTCGATTGTCTAATAATTCGATGAATATTGATTGAGAAACTAGATTTCACAAGATGAATCTAATGGTGCGGTTCGTTTCGTCATCTGAGTTCTAAAAAAAAATTGGATTTACAACCCATACCGAAAGAACAAATTATCATTTGTCCTTTTTTCATAAAAAATTAAATTTACCTAGATTTTATAGTGTGGGTGTGACAAACTTGATTGTTGTTTGTTAGATCAACTACTATTGTTCACATAAGTTCGAGACTGAGATATGGTATACCTTTTCTAGAAAGGATTCGTCAATGTCATGTGGGACGGTATATGCCTTTTTTAAAGTGGTTTGAGATTTGGCCCTACGGGGAATGATTGAGATTGTTTGGGTCGTTGTGGGTGAACAAGGTATGATCATTGAGTAGATTCTTGATATGCAACCAACATGCATGAGATACTTGAGATAAACTGAGATGTTGATATTGAATTATTTACTAATTACCCTGATCTTTGAACGTTTATTCATTTAATTGATTTACTGTATTTTGTACACTGGAGATCATTACAACTATCATTGTTTTACTTTCAAAAGGTATAGATTTTATTTTCCAAAAGAGACTTACCTTCTTTTTATTGTTTTAAAATTTTATTTGGATTTTAGAGGGATTACTTACGGACTTTTTCTCACCCCCTACAACCACATTTACGAATTTTGGTAGAGAATAGGATATTCAACTAGATGAGCAGGTTGACCTTGAGACTGGAGAAATGTGGATCCTAACGTGGAAGCTTAGAGATATTTATTTTAGTTTGGATTATTTTTATTTGAGATATTTTTATGAAACAGTGTTTCAGCTACTTTTAATTATTCCATTACTAGATACAATTTGGGTTTTGAATTGTATGTTTGAAGAAGTTTAAGGTTTTATTGTCTCTAGGATTTGGTGTTTAATGGATGGATTTTTAGTTTATTGTTTGGATTGTTATTTTTAGTTACTCTCATGATTTGAATGGTTGGTAAATAATAATGCCTTTTAGGGTGAATTTTGGGGTGTTATAGAATCTAGATGAAATTGTGCAACAAATGACTTATTGTTTTGGTTTCATGCCTTAGTCTACTAGAGTAAAGTTGAATTGATTTTATCTTTGACCTTGCTACATTTCTTCTATGTTTTCACTTGGGTATGCTTTTGTTTCGAGTTTATGTACTGGGTTCTTAGTTGTGACTAGTTGTTACTTACAGAAGAAAAAAGATTATGGGTTGTCCTAATATTCCTTTCTAAATTGGTATGATCAAGAAAACATACTATTAAATTGTTATATATTATGATTAAGTGAACTTTTTTTTGTTAACACATTTTTTTTATCTATTTTGTTTTGAGTTTGAAGTTGGAATTACATCCCCCCCCCCCCCCCCCCAACACCAAAGTATGTGTTAATCCATATATATGCTTATTACTGCTTCAACCTAGGCTCACTCCAACCTATTGGCCACAATGAAAATGTATTGTGATGCCTATGTGCTCAATTTGTGGGATTTTCTTCGACAACTACAGGGAAGTGCTATTCTGAATGTCCAATTCTCTAGAAGTTTGTCTGGCTAAACTTAAGGTCAATGTCATTTACCTCTCGTAAGTATTTTAGCAGAATGTGCCCATAAATTGAATTTATTAGGTCATGCCTCTACTACAATTTTTTTGATACTTCACAATATTGGGAAGTAGATTTTCATTAGAATGATGGGAATTTTTCATACTTGGATTTTGAATGTTGTTCCTTTAATATGGTGTTGCAGGTTGATAATGTCATATGTTGCTTAACTTAAAATTATAGTTTGGTTGCACACTTGGTTAAGTTTTGATAACTTGAATTTGAATGAGGATTTTGTCCCTATCATTCTTGCGATGTCTTGTGGAAGTGTAACCAATCATAACAGGTTTATTAACAAATGATCTCACTGGTTGATGTGAAAAGTGATTCATTGGACTCGTACACTAATTGGAAGTGTACTTATAACTAAGTAAACCCGTCATTTGGATGTATAAATTTGTACAATACTCATTATTATTTTGTAATATAAGCTTGAGGGTCAAGAAAAAAATTTCTTTCCAACTATATTGGAAAACAATCAATTCCTTGAACATTGGCTTTAGGTATCCCGAACTTAGTCTTATTTCCACATTTTATAATTGTAAGTTAAAATAATTCATGTGCAACGCGGATGTGAAACAACTAGTAAATATATATGTATGTACAAAAATGTTTATGTGTGGTGGTTTTCATGGTGGAACTCAATTATATGAATATTGACTTGTGGGTTATATTAGATTTATTGTTGTTTATATGAATTGTGTAAATTCACTGAGCTTCCCCCCCTGGTTTGCATTTTCAAGTAATCAAGATAGAGGGATGTCAACTGTTGAGTCTAGAGGATTGAGTGGGTGCTTAGACTTTTGAGTCTTGCTATGTTTTTTGGTACACTGATATTATGTATATAAGGTAAAAGTTTTTAAACACAGGGTTATAAACTTGAAAGGCTAGTTTCTAAAGTGTATCGTTGATAGGTATGGAGTTTATTTATGTGTGGACACACCAGACCGGTGTTTGTGCTATAGGTTATTATGATAATGCACAGGTTTATATTAATTGGTGGGGTCCACCCTATCGGTATAGATATAAATTACTATTGCCGAATTAGGGAGTGACAGTAATATTGAAAATTTTCTTTGAGAAAATATTTCTTTACCATTAAGAAGTGTACTTAGACACGACGACTTATTTTGAATACTGATGGTGTAAACCGAATTGTATGAGTAATAAATCGTAATTATGTTTTGCTGTGATGGTGATGTGATAATGAAAGAAATGTTTTTCTAGGGGTTGAGAGGATTAACACAGAAGAAGTATAATGGTTCACCAGCTCGGGAGCTCGGCTAATCCATTCTTTAATGGAGATTCTTGCTCCTTGCCTTTCAATAATGATGATTCCAAGAACACAATGGCTCGTTTTTGCCTTTTTTCTATCCCTTTCTCTTTGGGGGCGTTACATAGTATTTATAGGGTTGTTCTCTATTCAGTGAGATCTTGGCCAAGATTCTGGCTCTTATTTTGTGGGCTTCTCCTTAATTCTAAGAGAAGATCTTGGTTGGTTGAGATTAGTTGCCTTGATTATAGCTTCCTAAAGCTTTTAGGAACTTCACGTGGTTATCCAACCGTTGTCTTGCCTTAAAAAACATTCAGCCCTTTGCCTTCTGACCTCAGTTAGTATGACTGACCTCCCGATCTGAGCTGAAATCCTGAGCTAAAACTTGGGATTTACTTTAGGCATCATCAGTTGCCCCCAAGCACTTAGCCCAAGCAAGCTTGGGCAGGGCTGACCTGTTTTCGCATTGGATCAGTCCCGCCTCTAGCTCACCTTAGTCCGCATGTGAGATGCACGTTGGGGGGGGGGGGCCCTTTGACGGTCTACAACAATCATGACTTCCTCGATTCCCGCACATGTTTCAACCCACGTCACTCAAGCTTTAAATGCTCAATCGGATGCTCAAAAAACCACTCAAAAACTCCCTGTTCATCTTCTACGCTGTTTACCTTTGTCTTCGACTATTTCTCTGCGATTTTTGGGCTTTCCTCCACACGATTCTTTTATTCTCTGCTCAAAACTGTGTTTTCTGTGTTCGACTCGAAGTCCTGCTTTGCTCTTCTCCTAAAATTTTGTTATGTGGCTGCTGTTTGTTGCTCTTTTCCCTGTCTAGGTACGCTTCCTTCTGCCCTTTTCTCTTTCTCTTGCCTTACCTCACTTTGAATACCTCGACTTCGAGGTGGCCATTGTTTTTTTGGGTTTTTTGGTTCTTTTTCTTTTGGAATCGCGATCGTTGCCTATCTCCTCTTCTCCGCTTTTTGGATTGGAACTCCACTGTGCGAATTCTTACTGTTAGGAGGTACAGTGCTGACCCTAGGATTATCAGGGGGTGTTTAGTTAGTCTTCCTCTTTTTTATAACTTTTTCAATCTGCCTTTCTCTCTACCAATCGTGAAGGGTGGAACGTATTCATTCATTCTTCGTCGAAAATCGGCTCCTTGTTAAGAGGTGATGGACATGTATAAATCATCCGAAAGTTTTATTTGTGCATTTCATTTATACTTAATGCTTTATATTACACTTGTTTATTGAATGATTGAATGCATCAAGCAAAGCTAAGGTACTTTGTATAACCATAGGAGCTTTCTATGACACATATAACTCTTGCATAGAAAGACCCATTGGTTCAAGGCAAGTACCTTTGACTAGATCTTCAGGACTACATTTCAATCTTCACTATTATTGTACTTCAATTACAGAATGAAATGTTAAGAGCCATGGTTGGATGTCTTGTAAAGACACTTGTTTGTTTGTAGATGGGTTGAGTCTCGGCACATACAATCCTTGTAAACCTCTACAATGACATCGGAATCATGCTCTTAATTTTCACAATCCATCTTTATCTTCCGATTAACTTTATATTGACATAAGAGTTAATTGAGTTGCCAAGCATAAGTATAATAAACTAGATGATTACTTACATGTTCGGATCCTCAAGCTAAAGAGTGACTGTTACATTTGATAATTTATTATATTTTATCTAGAAAAATCCCTTGTAAAGAATCTTATATTCTATCCAAGAAATCCCATAACTTCAACTCTCAAGAAGTTGTAGTTACTTGGTCTATATCACTGCTTACTTTAAAACACCAACAATAGCTCCTTGTGGATTTGACTCTGGACTTAACTGGATTATTATTACAGCTTGACCGCCTACACTTGGGTGTACATATTTCGGATTAAGTCAAGTTTTTGGCACCGTTGCCGAGGAGCCATAAAAAGTGTTTTTAAGAAAAAGGTGAAAAGACCTTAATTTTTGTATATCTAACTTTTTTTATTATTGTGAATAATTTTATTTTATGTCTTAAGACGATCCTCACTTGCAAAATTTGACAAAAGAATCTGTAGGATCTGTAAACCAGTCTAAACCATCTTCACTCAGATCATTAGCAGGCTCTTTTTAGAATAGCATGGCAAATAATAGGAGAGAAGGGGGAGTTCCTGTAAGACAAGAGAAAGATCATGTGAGAGAGGAGGAAGTTCCTAACAGTCAAACTTTGAGGGATTATTTGCATCCACTAGGAACATTGTCCCCTCTTGTTTTATCTTTCCTGAGAATGCGCCCATCTTTACTGTAAAGACGGGAACAGTTCAATTACTCCCTCAATTTCATGGGCTCGAAACGAAAAACCCATATCTACACATAAAAGATTTTGAGGAAGTTTGTGGAACATTTCAAGACAATTTTGAGCTGGCTAATATGAAAATTTTCCTTTCTCTCAAAAGGACAAAGCTAAACAATAGCTAAATTCTTTAAAAGCTCTTTCAGTACCCAACTAGCAAGCATTATAGAATGAATTTTTCAAACAAAAATTTCCTCTACACCGCACCAATGCACTCAAAAGGCAAATCATAAATTTTTCGGCTAAACAAGGAGAAACATTTTACCAAAGTTAGGAGAGATTCAAGGATCTTCTTCAATCCTGCTCACATCATGCTTTTGAGAATTGGACTTTGGTAGGATTTTTCTTTGACTCCTTGCCCACTAGATTACGTCAGTTTGTCGAAATAATGGCTCAAGGAGAGTTCATGGGAAAGAGTTCGGATGAGACATTTAGTTTTTTTGACACCATATCTGATAGCTCTCAAATGTAAGACTTAGCTTCTCCTACCACTGTTGAAGCCAAACCATCTACTTCCCAAGGGGGTAAGTATGTCTAGAGAGATGATGATGACCTAAGAGCGAAAATGTCTACTTTGTCTCGAAAGCTGGAAGCTTTAGAGATGAAAAAGGTATATCAAGTTGATGTTGGCCCTTCCCCAGAACAAGTGTGTGGAATTTGTGCTTTGACAGAACACCCTACTGAGGAGTGTCCTACTATCCCAGCATTCAAAGAAGTATTGTTGGAACAAACAAATGCAATTTTCAACTTCAACAAGCCTTACTCCAACCCATACTCTGAAACATACAATCCAGAGTGGTGGAATCACCCGAACTTCAATTAGAGGAACACACAACCACCACCTCAAAGACCTTTCGCATATCAACCATACTAACCACCACAAAAAAGGAACCTTGAGGACACATTGAATCAGTTCATGCAAAGCCAAATGAACTACAACAATAGTTCCACTCAAGTTTTTACTAATTTCAAAACCTAGACCACTTCGTCTTTCCAGTATCTTAAAAGCCACATTCAAAAATTGACTCAATCCATGACCACACAAGACAAAGGCAAGTTCCCTGTCCAACCAAAACAACTGCAAAGCCAATTTCATGTGTGAAACCCTTCAATCATGGGAAACCCACAAGACCAAGCCCAAGTTTTCACCACAGTGAGAAGTAGCAAGGTGATTGACAAGACCATTAGAGACATGCTAATTCCAAAGCCAAAATCTGAGTCAATCCTAGTCAATGCACCAATAGAGCCCGAACTTGTGATTAAAGAAGAGCCTAAACCTATGAGTGAATAGGAACCAGAACCGTCAAAGGAAAAAGAACCTTCGTGTCCTATTCCTACTCCTTTTCCTCAAAGACTCAAAACTGTACATAAGTTGAATAACCAGCCAAAAATTTAGGAGCTTTTTAAGCAAGTAAAGATCAACATCCCACTTCTGGATGCAATCAAACAGGTTCTGTCTTATGCCAAGTTTCTAAAAGACTTGTGCACGGTCAAGAGCAGTTAGAATGTCCAAAAAAAAGCCTTCTTGATAGAACAAACCAATGCCATACTTCAACACAAATCCCTCTAAAATACAAGGATCTAGGGTGTCCAACTGTGGCATGTGTCATTGGAAACTTCAATATTTAACAAGCACTGTTAGATATTGGAGTCAGTGTCAATTTGCTCCCTTTCTCTATCTACCAACAATTGGGTCTGGGAGAACTCAAACCCATTTGTGTCACACTCCAATTGGCAGACAGATCTGTCAAAATTCCTAGGAGCAGTGTTGAAGATGTACTTATCCAAGTGGACAACTTTGTCTTTCCTGTTGACTTCATTGTTCTAGACACTTAGCCAGCAATGCATACAAAAAATCAAATACTCGTTATTCTTGGTTGATCCTTCCTTGTAACTTCAAATGCACTAATCAATTACAGGAATGGAGTCATAAAATTAACTTTCGGGGATATGAATCTTGAGCTGAATATTTTCAATGTTGTCAAGCACCCAGGAGAGGACAAAGAAGAAAGAGAAATAAACTCCATTGAATCTTTGATACAAGAACATCTGAATGACACATTCTATGGAAACCTTACTAAATCTTCTCTGTTAGAGTCTATCACATATGAGACAACAGATGGTGATCAAAACCCAAAAAATTATCCTGACCTCACTATTGGGACATGGGCACCCAAATTCGAAAAAATCTCACCAAGTGGCACAAACCACCCTCATCAAGTGTCAAGCCTCCAAGGCCTGAATTAAAGTCTCTCCCATCTGACCTTAAATATGCATTTTTAGGAGAGGACGAGTCATACCCAATGGTAATTTCATCTAAGCTTACAGCCTTGCAAAATTCTAAGCTGATTAAAGTTCTTAGAAGCAATAAAAGCATCATTGGATGGACCAACGTTGACTTAAAAGGTATAAGCTCATTAATCTGCAATCATGCTATATACCTTGAAGAGGATTTAAAACCATCTCGTCAAATGCAGTAGCAACTGAACCCTTACTTGAAGAAAGTTGTGAGAACTGAGGTGCTCAAGCTCTTGGATGCATGGATAATCTTTTCCATCTCAGATTGAAAATGGGTTAGTCCAACCCAAGTTGTGCCCAAGAAATCTAGGATCATAATGGTCAAAAATAATGCAAATGAAGTAGTACCAACTTGAGTTGTTACAGGATGGCGGATGTGTATAGACTATCGAAAACTCAATTTAGTAACTATAAAAAACTATTTCCCCCTTCCCTTTCTTGATCAGGTCCTAGAGAGAATTGCAGGGCATGAATTTTACTGTTTCTTGATGGGTATTTCGGATACAATCAAATCGAGATATCACTAAATGACCAGGAGAAAATAACATTCACATGTTCCTTTTGCACCTTTGCATTCAAAAGGATGTCATTTAGACTTTGTAACGCTCTTATAACATTCCAAAGGTGCATGCTGAGCCTGTTTAGTAACATGGTAAAGAAATTTTTGGAAGTGTTCATTGATGACTTCTCTGTGTATGGTGACTCATATGATTTGTGTCTGACCAACCTGGAGAAGGTGTTGATAAGATGCAAAGAAGCCAATTTAGTGTTCAATTGGGAGAAATACCATTTTATGGTAACACAAAGCATTGTCTTAGGTCACGTTGTGTTGTCTGAAGGCATGAAAGTTGACAAAGCAAAAATAAATTTGATTGGAAATTTGCTTGCTCCCAAGACTGTAAAGGATGTCCGATCATTCCTAGGACATCCAGGGTTCTATAGGAGATTCATAAAAGACTTCAGTACCATAGCTAAACCCATATATCATCTCCTGAGTCAGGACCTAATTTTTGTGTAGAATGAAGCATGCCAGAAAGCTTTTGATAAACTTAAAGGCATGTAAATTTCTGCTCTAATAATGCAACCCCCTAACTGGACTCTACCCTTTGAACTAATGTGTGATGTAAGTGATTATGTTGTAGGTGTTGTGTTGGGGTAAAGAAAGGATAAGAAACCATACGTGATTGACTATGCAAGCAAGACTTTGAATATTGCTCAAATGAATTATTCAACAACTGAAAAATATTGGTTGTAAATCAAAGTTAAAAATAAGACCTTCTGCAAAAATCGGTTCAAATGTGGATTCCGTGCTTTATTTTGCTTGGCCAAATGACTGGTTGTAGCTTTCATTAAAGTTCAACTCCTTGGTTTAACTGATTTAGCTATTGAATTTCTTTTAGCTTTCAAAATGTCTTGAGCCATGTGAGTATGATACTTCAGTCCTGCAGTTTTTCAAGAAGGAAACCATGACACATTGTTAGAGCAAAATGAACAAACAAAAAAGAGAGAAATATCTACAACAAACATTATCTGCCATGGCTTAAAGAAATCCTTGTTGAGTCAGGTAAAGCATGCAATTTATTCACAGAGCATAAATTGCAAACCAAAATGAGAATATGCATATGTTTGAAAACTGATCTCAACACATGACGTAATTGAAAAGGTATATACAAGCAGTTTTGATTTTATATGATTTTATACGGAGGCTGATGAGTCAGCTTTCTGCAATTCTCTAGATGAGATTGTTCTCTATGAGGGGATATTAGAGGCTGGCCTGAGGTTCCCGATTCTCGGGCCCATATGTCGAGTATTGGAGCATTTGTCGTTAGTCCCCGGGAAGCTAGCCCCAAACAAGTGGAGAGTGATATTGGCTTTCTTTGCACTATTGAGGCTAGTGCATGATGTTACCGTTCCTCCACCATTTGAGGTGTTCTTGCCCACTTATACACTTCTGGAGAATCCCACTCCCCACCAAGGGTGGTATCAATTTTCGCCAAGGTCGGGGAAATTTATTACAAGGCTTACCTCCAATCTTCACAGAATGAAGAAAAAGTTCTTCCTTGTCGGAGGCGAGTGGGCTTCGGAGTCCGACCATAGCAGGGTGCCTACCCGATAGGATATTGTCCCAAAGGTTAGGCAGGGTAAGAATTTTATCTTTGACTTTTGCTTTGTCTATGTTATACTTTCATGCACTCATTCTTATGGTACGACTATCTTCTTGCAGCCCCGTCGACCCTCACTCCTGTGTAGGAGAGGTTACTCGAGATGGTTTGTAACAATCCGACTAGGGAGCTCTCTGACATTATAGCATCAGCCAATTATCCCACAGCTCCCTCGAGGCCAAAGAAGAAAGGTACTTGGCTTCCTTAGCGGTTCTTTCAAAAACACTGTATTTTAGAATTCTTGACTTACACTGGTTTTGCAGGTCCTCCACTTGATAGGTCCATTATGGAAGAAGTCTATGTCTCTAGGATGGTTCATTCTCATCTTCCTCCAAGAGGGCAAGGACTGGTGGCCCCACTTCAGTTGGTCCTATAGAGGCAGAGCTTGGAGATGCTCCTCCTCCCTCTCTGACTGATATTCCTTCGTCCCCTAGGGGTGGTTCTAGTGCTGCGGAGGCCAAGGCTCCGACGCTGCATTTCACTGGAACAGAGGGTCTGTCTAGGTGTCCTCCTCGGAGTGGCGCCCAAGCGTCCATACTACATGACGTGGAGCTGGCAAGGGAGAGATTATGTGCCTTGGTGACCGGTGTTGAAGTCCAAGAGATTGTTTCTCGAGGTCTAGAGGGTGCGATTAACGCCACTGTAGAGAGCTTCACCGTGATATGTCTTACACCCCTACTTTGTATGTGACTTTCTTTGTCAGAAAGACGATCAGAGATGACCCATAAACATAATCATCAAAATATAAAACATGGTAAAACTACAGTACACAATCTGGTCAAGAACAGCAACATAAATTTTAAAAATTTTCTAACAGGCTCAGGCTCAGGCTCATATAACTGTAGTTCTCTCCCCCCAACCTAAACTGAACATTGTCCCCAATGTTTCAAATTTACCGATTAGGTGAGCTTTGAATGGTAGAGATTTGGTTCATTAGCCGAAACCTACAAGCAAAATACACAAATTAACCATCTCGTTACAGATCTGGGTTAGGGTGATAACCCTTGATTCTGAGTGCAGACAGAAGAAGCATAGCCATGTACAAATAAAGTAAACACACGTAGATTATGAGACAAAGGATGGGATCTTCTGATAGCATGGTCATGGTGTTGTTGGGTCCAGAGTATCGTAACAGCGGAGAAGAAGAAGAAAAACAGAAGAAGAAGAAGAAGAAAGAAAAGAAAAGAAAGGGGAAAGGGACCGAGGTGCGTGGACAGGGAGGAAAACGGGGTGAGGCCTTATAAAGGCGGTGGTGTGGTTCGGGTTGGACCGGGTTCTCCCTGACCCGGCCTTTTTTTGTGTTGGCAAGCGCTTTTCTCGAAGCGTTGTTTTGGATCCATTAAAAGAATGGTCTCCACATTTTTGACGAAGTCCTCCACAAAGGGTTTCAATCTCTAACCATTGACAGTAAAGATATTACCATTTGATGGGTTCTCCACTTCCACTGCCCCATGTTCAAACATTTTTTTGACAATGTAAGGTCCAGTCCATCTTGATTTCAACTTTCCAGGAAAAAGGTAGAATCTTGAATTGAAAAGTAGAATTTTTTGATCTGATTCAAAAGACTTTCGCACTATGTTCTTATCATGAAAAATTTTCATCCTGGCTTTTGCAATCTTAGCATTTTCATATGCTTCATTTCTTAATTCCTCCAATTCATTAATCTGAAGTTTTCTTGTTAGTCCAACTTTGTCCATGTCAAAGTTCATTGCCTTTATGGCCTAGTATGATCTATGTTCCAATTTCACAAGTAGGTGACACGGCTTTGCATAGACTAATCAGTAAGGAGACATGCCCAAAATTATTTTAAAAGCAGTATGATACGCCCAGAGTGCATTAGTTAGTCTTGACGACTAATCTTTGCGGTCTAGATTTACCGTTTTTTCTAAAATTAATTTAATCTCCCGATTAACTAATTCAGTCTGTCCACTAGTTTGTGGATGGTATGGAGTTACAATTTTGTGAAAAATCAAGTATTTTTTCATCAGATTCTAGAAAGGTCGATTACAAAAATGAGCACCTCCATCACTTATGATGGATTTTGGAATTCCAAATCGGGATAAAATATTTTCTTTTATAAACTTGATCACTGTTTGATGATCATTATTCCGACATAGAATTGCCTCGACCAATTTGGATACATAATCTACGGCTACCAAAATTTATAGATAGCCAAAGGACGGGGGAAATGGTCCCATAAAATCAATGTCCCAACAGTCAAAAACTTCAATTATCATAATGGGGTTTAGAGGCATCATGTTTCTCTTTGAAATATTTTCCAACCTTTGACATCTATCGCAAGTTGAACAAAAGATATGGACATCTTTGAAAAGTGTGGGCCAGTAAAATTTACATTGCAGGATTTTCGCAGCGATTTTTCTGGATGAAAAATGACCTCCACATGCTTCGAAATGACAAAATGCTATTACCTGTTTGTTTTCTTGAGCGGGGATTCAACGTCTTATGATTTAATCCTTATAGTACTTAAATACGTACGGATCTTCCCAAAAGAAATTGCGAACCTCTCTAAAAAATTTCTCTTTATCTGTGTGGGGAAAAGGATGGATGGAGTGTTCCAATAGCAAAAAAATTAACAATATCAGCATACCATTGGGTCTCATCAATTATGAACAGTTGTTCATTGAGGAATTTTTCATTGATTGGCATTCCATCCTCATGAAATTCGGAAGTCAACGTGGAAAGATGGTCTGCTACCACATTCTTAACACCTTTTTTGTCCTTAATGACCAAGTCAAACTCTTGAAGTAAGAGTATCCATCGCAAGAGCCTAGATTTATCATCCTTCTTTGTGAGCAAAAATTTTAATGTTGCATGGTCAGTGAACACAGTAACAGAAGAACCAACAAGATAAGAACGAAATTTTTTCAAAGCAAAGACTACGGCAAGTAATTCTTTTTCAGTTGTCGAATAGTTCATTTGAGCATTATTCAAAGTTTTACTTGCATAGTAAATCACATGTGATTTCTTATCTTTTTGTTAACCAAACAAAGCACCTACAACATAGTCACTTGCATCACACATTACCTCAAAGGGTAAAGTCCAGTCAGGGAGTTGCATTATTAGGGCAGAAATTAACATACCTTTAAGCTTGTCAAAAGCTTTTTGGCACATTTCACTCCAATCAAAGATTACGTTATGACTCAGGAGATGACACATGGGTTTAGCTATGGTGCTGAAATCCTTTATGAATTTTCTGTAAAACCCTGCATGTCCCAGAAATGATCGGACATTTTTATAGTCTTGGGAGCCGGTAAGTTCCCAATCAGATCTATTTTGGCCTTGTCAACTTTCATGCCCTCAGACGACACAATGTGACCTAAGACAATGTCTTGTGTTACCATGAAATGATATTTTTTTCAATTAAGCACCAAATTGGCTTCTTGACATTTTATCAACACTTTTTCTAGATTAGCCAGACACAAATCAAATGAGTCACCATACATAGAGAAGTCATCCATGAAGACTACCAAAAATTTCTCGACCATGTCACTGAACAGACTCAACATGCATCTTTGGAATATTGCAGAAGCGTTACAAAGTCCGAATGACATCTTTTTGAATGCAAAAGTGCCAAAGGGGCATGTAAATGTGGTTTTTTCCTGATCATTGAGTGCTATCTCAATTTGATTGTATCCAGAATACCCATCCAGGAAGTAGTAGATTTCATGGCCTATAATTCTTTCTAGAACCTGGTCAAGAAATGGAATCGGAAAATGATCTTTTCTAGTTACCAAATTGAGTTTTTGATAGTCAATATACATCCGTCATCCTATGTGGACTCGAGTTGGTATTAGTTCATTTGTTTCATTTTTGACCACTGTGACCCTAGACTTTTTGGGCACAACTTGGGTTAGACTAACCCATTTGCTATCGGAGATGGGGAAGATTATTTCGGCATCTAAGAGCTTTAAAACCTCTGCCTTTACTACTTCCTTCATGTGAGGGTTCAGTCGTCGCTGCATTTGACGAGAGGTTTTGAGTCTTTTTCAAGGTATATAGCATGATTGCAGATTAATGGGCTTATACCTTTCAAGTCAGCGATGGTCCATCCAATGGTGCTTTTGTGACTTTTAAGAACTTCAATCAGTTTAGACTCTTGCAAGTCTGTGAGTTTAGATGAAATTACCACTGGGAATGACTCGTCCTTTCCTAGGAATGCATATTTGAGGTCAGATGGGAGAGGTTTCAATTCAGGCTTTGGTGACTTGTCACTTGATGAGAGTGGCTTTGTGCCACTTGGTGAAAGTTTCTCGAATTTAGGGGCCCATGTATTAACAACATGAATTGGGCAATTCTTTGGATCATTATCCATGGTTTCAGATGTGATGGATTCTAACAAAGAAAGTTCAGTGAAATTTTCACAGAATGTGTTGTTGAGATGGTCCTAGACAATAGACTCAATGGAATTTATTTCTCTTTCTTCTCTGTCCTCTCCTGGGTGTTTGGCAACATTGAAAATATTCAGCTCAAGTGTCATATTTCCAAAGGTTAATTTCATGACCCCATTCCTGCAATTGATTAGTGCATTTGAAGTTGCTAGGAAGGGTCGACCAAGAATAACAGGAATTGGATTCTCTGAATATTGTGCTGGCTGAGTATCTAAGACGATGAAGTCAACAGGGAATAAAAGTTGTCCACTTGAACAAGTACATCTTCAACAATACCCCTAGGAATTTTGACAGACCTGTCTACCAACTGAAGTGTGACACTTGTGGGTTTGAGTTCCCCCAGACCCAATTGTTGGTAAATAGAGAATGGGAGCAAATTGACACTTGCTCCAAGGTCTAACAGTGCTTGTTCGATTCTAAAATTTTCAATGACACGACACAGTTGGACACCCTAGATCTTTGTATTTGGGAGGGTTTTGTGTTGAAGCAACGCACTGGCATGTTCTGTCAAGAATGCTCTTTTTTGAACATTCTGGCTTCTCTTGACTGTGCACAAGTCTTTCAAAAACTTGGCATAAGATGGAACCTGTTTGATTGCATCTAGAAGTGGGATGTTGATTTTTACTTGCTTGAAGAGCTCGTAAATTTCTGGCTGATTATTCAACTTCTGTGTAGTTTTGAGTCTATGAGAAAAAGGAGTAGGAATAGAACACGAGGGTTCTTCTTTTTGTGATGGTTTTGGTTCTTGTTCAATCATGGGCTCGGGTTCCTCTTCTCTCACAAGTTCAAGCTCCTTTGATTCAGGCTCGATTGGTGAGTTGACTAGGATGGATTTTGGCTTTGGAATTAACTTGTTTCGATGGTTTTGTCAATCACCTTGCCACTTCTTAGTATAGTGACAACTTGGGCTTAACCTTGTGGATTTTCCATGGATGAAGGATTTTCCACCTGAAATTGGCCTTGTGGTGGTTTTGGTTGGGCAGGAAACTTGCCATTTTCATGTGTGGTCATGGATTGGGTCAACTTTTGAATGTGACTTTTAAGATCTTCGAAAGATTGAGTGGTCTGGGTTTTAAAGTCAGTGAAAGCCTGAGTGGAACTATGGTTGTAGTTCATTTGGCTTTGCATGAATTGGTTCAGTGTGTCCTAGGTTCCTCTTTTGTGGTGGTTGGTATGGTTGGTATGCGGGAGGTCCTTGAGGTGGTGGGTGTGAACCTTGTTGGTTCATTGGAGTTGGCTGTGTGTTCCTCCAACTGAAGTTTGGGTGGTTCCGCCACCCTGGATTGTATGTTTCAGAGTATGGGTTGGAGTAAGGCTTGTTGAAATTAGAGACAACATTTGTTTGTTCCAACAAAACCTCTTTGAATGCGAAAATTGTGGGACACTCCCTAGTAGGGTGTCCTGTTAGCGCACAGATCCCACACACTTGTTCTGTGGGAGAGCTAACATCAACTTGATGAATTTTTTTCATCTCTAAAGCTTCAAGCTTTCGAGATAGGGTGGACATTTTTGCTCTAAGGTCATCATCATCTTTCAAGACATACTTACCCCCTTGGGAAGTAGATGGTTTGGCTTCAATAGTTGTGGGAGAGGCGGTGTCCCACATCTGAGAACTGTCAATATTGTATCAAAGAAATTGAATGCCTCCTTTGGACTTTTTCCCATAAACTCTCCTTGAGCCATCATTTCAATAAACTGACGTAGTCTACTGGGCAGGGAGTCATAGAAAAATCCTACCAAGGTCCAATTCTCAAAAGTATGGTGTGGGTAAGACTGGAGTAGATCCTTGAATCTCTCCCAACTTTGGTAAAAGATTTCTCCTTTTTTGAATAAAAAAATTCATGATTTGCCTTTTCAATGCATTAGTGCGGTGTAGAGGAAAAAATTTTCTGAAAAATTCATTTTGTACTGTCCGCCAGTTAGGTATTGAAAGAGCTTTTAAAGAATTTAGTCATTGTTTAGCTTTATCCCTTAGGAAAAAAGGGAAAATTTTATCTTGGCCAGATCAGAATTGTCTTGAAAAGTTCCACATACTTCCTCAAAATCTTTTATATGCATATATAGGTTTTCTGTTTCGAGTCCACGAAATTGAGGGAGTAGTTGAACTGTCTCCGTCTTTACAGTAAAAGGGGGTGCATTTTCAGGAAAAATAAAACAAGAGGGGACACTATTCCTTGTGGGATTCAAGTAATCCCTCAGAGTTCGAATGTTAGGTATTTCCCCTTCCCTTACAGGAATTTCCTCTTGTCTCTCACCATTTGCTATTTCACTTTCACAAGAGTTTGCTATTGATCTAGGTGAAAGTGGTTCAGATTGATTCACAGATCTAGAGGATTTCGTTGGCAAATTTTGATAGTGAGGGACGTTTTCAGACATAAAAGTAATTAACACAACTTTAAGCAAAGTTATACACAAAAATGAGGTCTTTTTACCTTTTACCGTAAAACACCTTTTATGGCTCCCCGGCAATGGCGCCAAAAACTTAACTTGATCCGAAATGTGAACACCCAAGTGCAGGCGGTCAAGCTGTAGTAATAATCCGGTGAAGTTCGGAGTGGAATCCACAGGGAATTATGATTGGTGTTTCTGAAGTAAGAAAATAAAGACCAAGTAACTTTGGAAATTTTGAGTGTTTGGAATGGTGGAGTTTTCTTGATTAGAATAAAAGATTCTTTTCAAGAGTTTTCTAGACAAAATATAAGATTCTCAAATATAACAACCACCCTTTAGCTCGAAGATTAGAACATATAATTGATTATTCGGTTTATTATGTTTGTGTTTTATGACTCAATTAACTCCCGTGTCAACAGCAAGTTAATCAAAAATAAAGATGGACTGTAAGGATTAAGCACATGATTCTGATTCCTTTCTAGAAGTTTACAAGAATTGTCTGTACCGAGACTTAACTCGTCTACAAACAAGCAAGTGTTTCTACAAGGCATCCAAGCATGGCATTAATGGTCCATTCTTTAAATAAAGCGCAATAATATTGGAAATTGAAAAGATGTCATGAAGAGCTAGTCGGGGTGCTTGCCTTGAACCACTGGGTCTTTCTATGCAGGAGTCATCCGTATCATAGAAGGAACCCTTGGTTATATAAAGTACCTTAGCTTTTTTAGATGTATTCAATCATCCAATGAACAAGTGGAATATAATTCATTAAAGTATAAAGGAGTTGCACAAACATAACTTTCGGGTAATCTTTACATATTCATCACCTCTTACTAAAGAGTGAATGAGGAACTACTCACTTTTCATGGCCTTGGTAAAGCTAAAAAGTGAGTGCTATTCATCCTTCTAAGTAGAGACGCTACTAAGTAAAGCAACTAAACAAAGAGCTTTTCTTCAATGAAGAATAAGTGAATCACTTTTCACCCTTCACGGCTTTGGTAAAACTCTGAAAAAGTGGAAGAGTTTCACTCTTCTAAGAAAGAAAGATGCTCAAGTAATGGAAGTGAAATACATGAACAAAAAAAGTAGAAGAAAGCTATTTGCTTTTGGAGGGTTTCCACCACAACCAAAAGATGAACTACCTTTCTTGATACTTTGTAAGTAAAAGCAAGTACAACTACAAAGGGAGTCTATGCCTCCATCATGGTTGACACAACGTGAATGTAAAGACTTAGCATTAGTAAATGAAAGACTTCAACTACAAGGGGAGTCTAAGCCTCCAACATGGTTGATATCAATGGAAAATGAAAGCATAAACATGAAATATTCAAGAACTAATTACTAAACACTCTTACTTTACAAGAATAAAGATTGCTCCCTCCTTTCTCTCCAAGAAGAAGAATGCCTTTTAAGCTCCCAAGAAGGGAGTATTTATAGGCAAGAAAGGGGAGGGGGTAGGAGATAGTGAGGATGAGTGAATAGTGTTTGCTGCCCATGAGAGTCAACTATTCTGCAGGGGGTCTGTAGGGGGACGTTTGAACGTTATCTGGCGTTCGAACGTCAAGTCTGCCTTTGCTTTGAAGGCGTTCAAACGTCAGATGACGTTTGATTCTTCCACTCAAGCAGTCTGTGGTCACTAACTTGGTCTCTGACTTAGTCACTTCCATCTGCCTTGACATCATTGACTGTACACTCAGCAACTCCTTAGTCACTCAAGACAACATTCGAACGTTGTACTCAAGTGCTTCTGGTTCTTCTCTTTTTGTTGACTGCAACACGCCATGTCTCAGCAGCTGGTCTTGGCAGGGTTTTAGATGACGTTCGAACGTCCTTGCTTTGTTCCAACCTTCTGTATTTTTGCTCCCTTTTGTGCTGGTGTTACATTCAAGTGTGATTTTTATTGTTCTTGGGCCTTTGTTCACTTTAGGACCTGAAATGTCATTACTTAAACTCCATCAAAGTACAATTAGTCCAAAAAGGCATAGTAAAATTTGTTAATTTTACGCACGAATTAGTTGGTTTGTGACCACCACGATGGTGTGGCTCTGAAAGTAATGGCGCAGGCGCCTTGCAATAGTGACAAGGGTGAGGGCCAATTTCTCAAATTTTGAGTACCTTACTTCTGCCCTCGATATGCCCTGCTTATGTATTATATGGGCTTCTGGATACCCCCATCCTCTTCGATGAGGACAGAGCTGACAGCGGAGGGCGAGGAAGAGAGGTAAAGGTAGAGGACCTCTCCTAATATGGCATGGGAGAGTAGTGGTGGTATAGCGAGGTAGGCTTTTACCTTCTGAAAGGCATCTTCAGCATCTGGGCCCCACTAGAAGGACCTATGAAGGATCTTAAAAAGGGGAGGCATTTATCTGCAGACTTATAAACGAACCTGTTAAGAGCTGTTATTCTCCCGTTGAGGCGTTGGACCTCCTTGGTTGAAGTAAGGGACCTCATCTCCAAGACAGCTTTGATTTTATCTAGGTTCACCTCGATTCCCCTCTTGTGGACCATGAACCCAAGAATTTACCGGAGCTGACTCCAAAGGCGTACTTTTCAGTATTCAACTTCATTCTATAGGCTCTCAACACATTGAAGGTCTCTTGTAGATGCGTTACATGGTCTGCTACAAATACGCTTTTCACCAGCATGTCGTCCACATAAATCTCCATAGTCTCCCCAATCTAGGCCTTGAACGTCTTATTGACGAGGCGCTGGCATGTGGCACCAGCGTTCTTGAGCCCGAAAGGCATCACCCTGTAATAGTAAGTGCCTCTTGGGGTGATGAACATGCTGATCTGGTTGTACTCGAAATAGACGTCTAGAAAGCTTAAGAGCTCATGTCTAGTAGTGGCGTCAATGAGAATGTCGATGCGTAGGAGAGGGTAGCTGTCCTTGGGACAGGCCTTGTTGAGTTCTGTGAAGTCCACGCAAAGGCGTCATTTCTCATTGGCCTTAGTCACCATTACCACATTAGATAGCCAGTCTGGGTAGGCTACCTCCCTCACTGATCCATTCGTGAGCAGCTTATCTACCTCCTTCTCCATGACTTGCCCCCTCTCAGTGCTCACACTCCTTAACTTCTGGCAGACAGACTTATGTCTGGGGTCAACATTGAGTTGGTGGGAGCCCACCTCAAGGTCAATGCCCTTCAGATCTTCATGGGACCAGGCGAAGACGTCTGTATTCTGCTTGAGGAAGTCTACTGAGGCAGAAACGAGCTCCTAGGAGACCGAGGAGCCTATGTAGACCTTCCTTTCTAGAAGGCTGTCGTCGAGTACTACTGGTCAGAGTTCTTCAGCAGGTTCACCCCTTTCCAAGGTGTTGTCATCCCTGGGGTCAAGCACTTTAACTTGGAGAGTCTCGTGCGGTCTCCTAGTCCTCATAGAGGCCACGTAGCACTCTCTGGCTAAGACCTGATCTCCTCTTATCTCCCCAATCCCATTAAAGGTTGGAAAATGGAGGAGAAGGTGGTAAGTAGAGGGTACTGCCCTTAAGGCATTGAGGGCAGGGCGTCCAAGAATTACGTTATAAGCAGAAGGGCAATCAAGTACAAGAAAATTTACCATTATAGTAAAGCTTCTAGGAGTAGTCCCTGCTGTGATAGGCAGGGTGATGGATCCCAAGGGCTGGACTCTCTCTCCTGAAAAACCAACCAAAGGAGTCCGGACTGACTGTAGTCTCTCTTTACCGAGGTGAAGGCTATCATAGGCGGTGGTGAATAGGATGTAGACTGAGCTGCTGTTGTCGACCAGAACCCTTCTGACCTGGTAGTTGGCCACCATCAGAGTCAAGACCAGAGGGTCGTCGTGTGGGGCCTGGACTCCTTCGAGGTCTCTGGCTGAGAAGGAGATGACCTCCTCCTCCTCCTCGTGTCAGGGCGTCTTCGATGGGCGAGTGTCATATGACTCCACCTGTTTGGCTCTACGGGCGTGCGCCTTCCTGGCGGAGTTGGAGTCACCTCCTCCTCCTAACCCTTCGGCGATAGTGTGAATCTCACCGAGGGGCTACTGGCGCTCTCTATCTTCGCGTAGAGGGGTTGGTCCTCGACCAGCGACATACTATCTCAGCTGGCTGCGCTGAATAAGCTCCTCGATCTACTTCTTTAGTTGGAAGCAATCGTCCGTGTCATGACCATGGTCGTGATGGAAGCGACAGTAATTACTGGGATTTCGACCCTTCAGGTCAGACTTCATCTTCCCGGACCAATGGATTGTGGGGTCATCCTGAATCTGAAAAAGAATGTGCTCCACTGAGGCATTGAGTAGAGTGAACGGCTATCGGTCTCTCAGTGGCAGTGGTCCGAGGCAATCTTTCACGGAGACTCTGTCGACTTTCTTTTTCTTGTTCTCAGTCTCCCTTCTTTCTTCTCGACTGTCTTTCTTTTTCTCCCCTCCTTAAGAGGACTCACCCCGGCGGGCCTTGGTGATGTTCTCGGCATTCATATATTTCTGTGCCCTAGACAGCAGCTCGGGTATATTGGAGGGCGACTTCTTAAGGACTGAGAACATAAAGCTGGAAGTGTGAAGGCTGGCGATGAAGGTGGCCAATGCTACCTTATCATCTAGCTCCTCAACCTGGAGAATCTCTTCATTAAATTGG
This sequence comes from Ilex paraguariensis, assembly GCA_963454935.2. Classification (NCBI taxonomy): domain Eukaryota; kingdom Viridiplantae; phylum Streptophyta; class Magnoliopsida; order Aquifoliales; family Aquifoliaceae; genus Ilex; species Ilex paraguariensis. The sequence goes on along the minus strand of CAUOFW020006683.1, from coordinate 1,362 downwards.
GCAAGGTAATTTTTGAGACTTTCATCCCGGTCCTACTTGATAGTGGGTAGATGGGTTACCGGCTTCTGATGTCGGCGTCCCACAATGAAGTGGGAGACGAAGGACCTGCTGAGCTTTGAAAGAAGTGAATAGAGGAGGGTCTAAGCTTGGAGAACAACTAGCAGGCAGACCCCTTCAAGGTGGTAGGCAAAGCTCTGCACATTATCTCCTCAGGCATGTTGTGGAGTTGCATGAGGGATTTGTAAGTGTCCAGGTGGTCTAGGGGGTCTTTGGTGCCATCAAATATCTCAATGGAGGGCATCTTGAACTTCGAGGGGTAGGTAATAGTTAACAATATCAACAATAAAAGGGGTATCGGTGCGTCTTACCAAATAGTCCACGGTCACAAGCGTCTGTGCTTTGATGGCATTAAGGGCATCACCAGGCTAGTTTTGCACCTCTCTAATCTTCTCGTCCCACTGGTTGGGGACACCCTCAGTCTGATGGTAGTATCGACTTTCGTGGTCTCCGTATTGACTTTCTCGGTCTTCGTCCTCCTGCTTAGGTTCATGAGGAGTGGGCACTCGAGAATTCCCTGCGCACTGAGGTGGGGCTAGATGAGGAGCGCCCTGGCGTAGTCCTGAAGTGGTCTGGCGAGGGGCCCCGTGGTGGGGGGTGTCTGGCACCTAGGAGGGATAGGCAATTGTTCTTCTCCCAATGGAAGGAGTGGGACTCCTCCCATGAGGGGAGGGGCGATGCCTCCTAGGGAGAGCATGAGTTGAATGATTTGCTGGTTTTGGCTCACCAGCAGCTTCATGGTCTGGAGGAGTTGTTGCTACTGTCCAGTGGCGGGAGTGGTAGTAGCGGAAGGTTCCATAGGTGCAGTGGGAGGCAGAGCCTCCTCCCGGTGAGCTGGGTTGTTTGTCCCTCGGTTGCTGGCTCATAGATTGGGTAGTGATTGTCATGGATTGAGAGTAAGAAATTAGTCGTTTTTTCACAGACGGCATCAAACTGATGATGCACAAAATTGTCTTCGCGCAAGATCAACAGTCAAGTATACGAACGGATGCAATTAGTAAGCAACAACAGGCAATCAATGGCAATTAATGATTAAAGCAGTAAATAAGTAGAAAACACAGAGGTTTATAGTGTTTCAGTCGATCCGGGTGATCTACTCCACTCTTGGGAACGGCGACGTGGCCTGGGGTGTTTTATTAATAAACAGTGTTACCAGAAGAGTAACTCCAATATATTATAGTGCTTTGGATAGAGAGAAGAGAGAGAGAGAGAGAAATAATGTGTGTAGGAAGGTGTAGTGTGTGTAGAGATCTCAAGGTTATGAGAGGCTGCCCTCTATATAAAGAGGGGCTTACATTATATAGG
>CAUOFW020006682.1:0-23258 GCA_963454935.2 Ilex paraguariensis | reverse complement strand
GAGAGATGAAATGCAGAGACTGTTTTAAGCATCATGGAACGTTTAACTGGTAATTGGCACGAATGCAATGCACATTGAAGTTTATTATCACTAATTCTGCCTTCATTATTGGGCTCTTTTTTTTTTCCCTCTCCGTTAATATGGAATTGAAAAACCTGCATATATTGCTCAGAAGTCATTGTATCATTGTTCTGAATTAATCCCTATAACTTTATATCCTTGAATTACCTGTGTTTGGTAACTGTTTTGTTTTGGTTTTTGTGTTTTTGTTTTCAGTTTTTGCCAGAAAAACAAAAATGCGTTTGTGTTTGTGTTTTCGTTTGTTTTTTTCCGGCTAACTTCTTTTCTAAATTTGGCAAAACCGACCACTAAACCTGTCCAGAACTCTAACGAACTAACCGATTGGTTATAGACTCACTGCCTAAGGACCATTTCTATCCTCGTAACAGCAAATTATTAGGAAATAAAACATATGAAAATATATAAACACCACAAGCACTTGACTATTCGTTCTTCATCAATACCTGATTCATTTCATCTAATCAAACACCATGGCCAGCAACTTCAACACAACACCCAATAAGGTATATTTTCAAATCAATTTCTGCTGGTTTATACAAAAAATTTCTTCAGAAAAATCGTAATTCTGTGACTTTTATTACCAGCGGACTCAAGCTCTAAACGCACAAGGGCAAATGGAAAGAATGGTGGACACAGTAGATAACCGGTCATCGGTTGGTCAAGGCCAAGAACAGAAGCCGGTGCAAGTGATCCATCAGTCACATTCCGCTAAAGAAGATTCAGGAACCGGAAGCGGCGTTCTGGCTAGTGCTACTGCTGCTGTTGCATCCACCCTTCAGTCTGCCAGAGAAGCTGTCTCTGGAAAATAGTTCTAATGTATCTTCAATGATTTATTTCAATAATTTTATGGCGTTTTGTAAAACCATTTTATGTTGTCGAAATTTCTTTTCTTTGAATCAAAATATCATTGATTAATGGATGGTCCTGGAACTAGGTTTACTACGAATGTAATCCCATGTATTTTTCTATTTCAACATATGAAGAAAATGGTCTTGTTCCTTTTTTTTTTGTCGGATTTATTTTCAAATAACCATACACTTCTTCACTATCTCATTCCACTAATGGTGATCATGTCATTCTCCATGGTTGATGCAACCAATGATCTTTATTGTAATTGTATATGTCGACCCCGTATCAATCGATTCTCTCTCGATTTACAAGAGATTTTAAAGACTGTGATGGTTTCTGTAGTGTGGGTGGGTGGGTGTGGGTGTGCAGGGGGGGGGGGGGGGGGTTGCTTGAGAGGTTGAACACAATACTATGTTGCTATCCTTTTGTTGTCAAGAACAGTATCAAGAATGGAACAATAGAATCATTCTTTGTCCCTCTGAGCGGGACTGGACCACATTCTTTTTTTCCCTCAACTTGAAAAACGAATCTATGTTGAATAATAAATATTTAAATTACACCCTCTCCAGCAGTTTAAGCATTTGGAGTAGTTGGTTTTTAACAATCTCGGTGTTTCTCAATCCAATCGAACACAAGCTTCAAAGTTCACATCAGAATGAATGCCTGAAGCACCGAAAGTGGAAAGGTAGTGCACTTTATTCTCCTCTGTTCTTCATCCGAATCCAATTCTTTTTCGCCATTTTTATGCCTTTAGACCATATCTCACTTTGATTTACTACTTATATTAAGCAACCAACACACACAACTTCACTTCTGTCCTCTGAAATTTGTACTTGTATCCATCATTTTTCCAGGTTTAGTGAACAAAGCCAAAGTTTTTTTCATGTATTTTTTAGAAGGTTTTATCTTTTTAATATAGTTGGTTGGCTTGCTTGCAGCAATGGGTTTGGCGATATCTCGGTTTGTGAAGATGCTCTTTGCAAAGAAAGAAATGAGGATTTTGATGGTTGGTCTTGATGCTGCTGGGAAAACAACTATTCTGTACAAGCTTAAACTTGGAGAGATTGTTACTACCATTCCTACAATTGGTATCTTCTATGCTTACTCTTCTAATCTATGTTCCTAGTATGTTTTATTTACTCTGTTTCATTACTCAGTTGTGGGATTTTGTTTAATGGACATACCAATTTGATCAATGTTGTAGAGATAATTATAAATATCATAGTCCCATCATTGAGTAAAGGAAAAAAAAAAAAAAGAAAGAAGTTTTGCTAACGATAATCCCGCATGATGCTGCTGAAAATAATCTTAATTCCATGGCTATACATGGTTTCTTAAAAAATTCAACCTGTTAAGTGTGTTTTTCCATATTAAATTGGAACATAATAAGGGCAATCCTTTGATATACACCACCAGGCTTCAACGTGGAGACTGTGGAATACAAAAATGTGAGCTTTACAGTTTGGGATGTAGGAGGCCAAGACAAGGTTCTAAGCTTAATCCCTTCAACTAGTCTCAAGTGATCTTTTCTTGTATTAATCGGATACTATGAATCATCTGAGTTTCCTACATTAAATTTGCTTGGTTCCCTCTTTCTTCTTGTTCCACACGCAGATCCGGCCTTTATGGAGGCACTACTTTCAGAACACCCAAGGCCTTATCTTTGTGGTGGACAGTAATGACAGAGAAAGAATTTCGGAAGCCAGAGATGAGCTTCACCGGATGCTGAATGAGGTCAGTTGTATCATTACAACTTCTTCCATCATAAAAATTTTCAGCAGGTCTTGGTACAAATTCTACGGACTAAATCCAAATCATGGACTGTAAAATACTTTTACTTTCTTTTGCAGGATGAATTACGCGATGCAACTCTTCTCGTGTTTGCAAATAAACAAGACCTTCCAAATGCTATGAATGTTTCCGAGATCACTGATAAACTTGGCCTGCACTCACTGCGTCAACGTCGATGGTAAACCTTACTAATTATAATAATTAATGCATTCTGTAATAACCTCCATATCTGAAGCCATAGTGTCGGGACTATGACATTGTTGTTAATTTCGATGCAGGTACATCCAGAGCACTTGTGCCCCTTCTGGCCAAGGACTCTATGAAGGTCTTGATTGGCTATCAAGCAATATTTCCAGCAAGGCATGATCATCCAGCCTCCTCTATATCTCTGTCTTTTATCCCGGAAACTACTATTCAGACTAATATCCTCATTTCTGTTTACTTGCAGAGATAATTAAACTGCCTTCAATTCTCTGGGTCCTACTGTCGAACCTATATTTGTGTTGCCCTGAAGTATTATTAAGTACACTTTGTATAAGTAATAGCTTTAAAATCTCCGGTTTAATTAATACCTTCTATGGCATATTTTTGAACTCTTTTCTGTTTCAATCTCAATGTATTGAAATCTTTAGTAGGACAGACTATTAACTTGACCTCAGTTTCAGCTTTTGAGCCCAATACTTATTTATGATTGCAACTCAAAGTGCAGCACAAGCAGTGTAAAAAGTTTTTAAGCCCAAAGTCTAATGACAACAAGCAAAAAAGTCGAAATGCTTATAAGCGTATAAACCTAAGTCATTGCTCATGCCAAAGCAAAACAAACTGAAAAAAACTGAAGAGTTGCACATTTGGGGAGTCCGCAAAGGGTATGTTGAATGTTGTTGTTAGTCTTCAATACCACATGAGTTGCAATGGAATTCCTGTAGCACTTGTGTTGTAGATTATATTAACTCTGATACCAAATTGATGTAGATCGTATTAAGGAAGAATAAGGGATGAGAAGGAAAGAAAAAGGGGATGAAAAAAGAAAAAGAATGGGTGAGAATAGAGAGAGAATTTTAGGAAGAAACAATATCAATAATCAATAATTAAAATCTAATCTCTCAACAAATATCTATCCCCTATATATATAAGGAGTTCACAAATCCTATATATATACAAGGAGATCATAAATCCTAAAATAAATAAATAATCAAAATGACAACTAAACTCTTAAAAGTTAAAAGAGAATACTTAAAAGATAAATATTAAAAGTATCTAAATAACTATCATAATTAATCTATAATATTTATACAATTCCTGCACGATTCTCATCATTCTCCTCTGGTTGAAAAAAACTCTCCTTTGGAGAGTCTTCAAAGTAGAAGTACCCTAAGAGAGCAGGATGAAGATGACATAATGTCTCATCTAGAATAAAAGAACCATCAACTTCTTTTCATCGATCAGGATAAATGCAAGAATCTTCATTTGTATGAACACCTACGGATAAAATAGGAGGTTCTGGAGTACCTCGATTAAGCAGCATGTCCTCCAAATAAAAATTTAGACTAATACTAACATTCAATAGAAAATTAAGCAAATAAACATTGGATCCAAATTTGAGAATAGCAAAACAATTCTCATTAGGTTTCAATGCAAAGTATTCAATGAGACAAGATATCGATGACAAAAGAGTAACAATAAGGCCTTGGTGCTGAAAATAAGAAAGTATAGACTCAAGAAAACACTTGACAGTAGGTAAAGAAACAAAGTTAACACTCTCAAGTGGGGTAGAATCTAGAACAATGTCAACAATCTCAGGCGGAGAAAAATCCGAAACAAAATCAACAATCTCAAATGAAAAAGAATCCACAACAATGCTTTCATGATTTGGAATACTAGACATAGAATAATTGCCAACAGATTGTAAAATAGATAGCTCAATATGCTCAACATCCTGCATAGGAACCAAGTGAATGAATTTTTCCTCAAGTTTAATGCTTAGTGACGATTCAACTTTTGACACCGATGAGGTAGGAAATATGATAGGATCAAAAATAATCTCATCACTAGTATCAATGTTTAAACGATTGAAAGTATGTTTTGAAAGATGTAAAACATGAAGGTCCAATGGAACAGAAATATGACTATCATTATGCAGGTGTCCGACATTAGGTGAAACTGAAAACTTGTCCTTATTTTCTTCCATTTGCTGACTTGCAAGAATTTTATTTAAATGGGAAAGTTGACTTATTAATTCAGATAATTAATTTTTCACCCCTCTACATTCTTCACGTAATTGGTCGAGTGAATGTTTAGTATTGGCAACTTCAATTTCAAAAATCTCAACTTTTTTTCCTAGGCCAGTTTGGGCTTTTGAATGGTCACTAATGACATTAAAAATTGATCTAGATTGACCTTGATGACGACTTTGGAAAACATGATGTTAATAACTGTTATGTGACCTAAGTGTCCCAAAGTAGTAATCTAGATAATCTTCATAATAAAACTCAAACTTATTATGGACTCTATGATGACTCAGAGAAACTCTAGGAGTGGAATAGATATAGTGATGACATTGTGGAGAACTGTAAACTTGAGATATTCTTGATGTTGGATTAGTATATGAATAGGCATCATAATGATCATATGAACTCATGATTGACTTTGAAAGATGAGAATAACATAAGAATGAGTTCAATGATGCAATTGATAATTACAAGAAGTGAGAAAACTTAAATAGAAGAAAATAGGTTTTGGATCCTTTGCAAATTTCTCTAATTTTTCAATAAATAAAAATATTCGTCTCAAATTTCATTGGAGTATGTATACCACAATCAAGAAGAAATTTTGAAATTTTTGGGGATGATTCTGTAATTTTTAGAACTTATAGGAGAAGATTCTACAATTTTTAAAACTTCTGGTGGTAGTTCTGTAACTTCTGTAACTTCTGTAACTTTCTGGGATGTTTTATAATTTCTGAAACAACTGGGATTTTGTTGTAATTTTCTAAATTTGCTGGGACAGTTTTTTTTTTTTTTTTGCTGGCTCTGTTTTTTTTCACTAATGAACAGTGTTTTCGGTGAACAGTGTTTTTGGATGAATAGTGCACGCCTGAACTGTGATTTTTTTTTTTTTCAAATCGAAGTTGAGATCTGATACCAAATTGATGTAGAGCGTATTAGGGAAGAATTAGGGATGAGAAGGGAAAAAGAAGAGGATGAGAAAAGAAGAAAAAAGAAATGCGAATAGAAAGAAAATTTTAGGAAGAAACAATATCAAAATTCAATATCAATAATCAATAATTAAAGTCTAATTTCTCAACAAATATGTATCCTCTATATATATATATATATATATATATATATATAAGGAGTTCACAAATTCTATATATATAAGAAGATTACAAACCCTAAAATAAATAAATAATTAAAATAACAATTAAACTCTTAAAAGTTAAAAGAAAATATTTAAAAGATAAATATTAAAAATATCTAAATAACTATCATAATTAATATATAATATCTATCTAATTCCTACACGATCTCCGTCAGCTTGTCAAATCTACAACCAATGTGGAGAGGCCTTTCGGGTTCTGCAGATCAGCACTACTTGGAACTATGTAACTTATAAATTTCATTGTTCAACAATTACTGACTAGTATTTGTGGATAATATTGGACCTAAGTACTGTGGAAATATAGCATCATAAAAATCCAGTCTTAATTGCTATTGCACAGATGTATCCTCCGATACATTTCCTCTGTTTGGTACATCAGCCCCGATTATTACACACTTCAATATGTACTTCTAGTTAGAAGAACATTTAATATTCTTCATAACATTAGTTTGCGTGCAAGATCCTGCACAATATAAAAAACGGGAACAGCTCTCTCCCTTGGTGAACTTCGAGTGAGCCGGTTGAGTGACCTACCACGCCGCTTGGAACAGCCTGCGAGGTCGGGGGTAACCTGGAACGGCAATGGGAGACCTTGGGTGAGCGGGAGAACGATCCAGTAAGGCTGAAAGAGGATCCTGGAACAAAGAAGAACCGGTTAGAAGGGCGCCGGAGTGTTTTCCGGCGTATCCCCTCCGACGGTCTAGTCAGTCTTTGAGTGAGAGAGAGGAAGGAGAAAACACTGAGAAGGATATATTGTAGTAGAGAGTTTGTGATTTTCTTCCCGGAGTGTTTTCCGGCGTATCCCCTCCGACGGTCTAGTCAGTCTTTGAGTGAGAGAGAGGAAGGAGAAAACACTGAGAAGGATATATTGTAGTAGAGAGTTTGTGATTTTCTTCCCTTTCTCTTGCCTTTTGCAAGGAGTACTTATACCTTAAAAGCTCATGATTGCTGTCAGTGTGGTCAGTAGGTGATCATTAGGTGCAGGTTGCGTGTGCATTGATTCTGATGAGGAATGTCTTCTCTAATTGACTGCTCGGGGTCCCGAGCAATTAATGTCGAGTCGTCGGGATGCCGACGGTACAATATGCTCCTCTCGGGGAGGATGCAATAAATGCTATGTAATAGGAGTATTTATTGTCTTTCACTTCCGAGCCTTACCGCATTGAATGCGATCTCATCGAGGGAATGGTGCAATTAATTGTTTGCTTTCCCCAAGCGCGTGTCAGCAACAGCATGCGGTTTGTCTGTTTTTGATGTGATATCATATGCCACGCGTCCATCACGTATTAGCTATGACCTCTGTATTCCAGTATGTTCTGACATTACTTGTGTAAGACGAGGTCATGATGAATAGTCTAGACTGGCATAGGCTGATGACCCGTACGTCAATAGCTTTATCCTGGAGTAGAGGAAGCGTCCAGGACGGAGTAACTCTCGGCACCGAGGAAAGGCTCACCTCGGGGACCGAGGGTGGTATGTTTCCGAGGTACATGGGTGACCGAGGACACGTGTTGTTGTATAATACACCGAATGCATGATCCTATATGAGAGGTACCTCGGGGGCGAGGACACTCGTTGCCGATGGTGCTTAAATCCGAGCAACACTGTTCCAACAAACCCGAGGACACGTGTCTTCATCATAGGGCTTTTCAGAAGAGTCCCATCAACTGCCCCCAGCCTTCGATCTTCTGACACCGAGGACACGCGTTGTAAGGAGACGAAGGGTTTCCCAACTGCCATCCGTCCTTCATTATGGCCTCGAGCCGCTTTCCCCGGCTTGGGATGTCGTGCGCATTAAATGCGCCGTTTCGGTTCTCCCGCCCAATGATGAAAATTTCCCCCTATATAAAGGGGGTTCTTCTCTGGTTTCCATCGTTTTGTCATTTCGATCTTTTATCCAGAGTACGCCTTTCTTGATCTTTCGCCGGAGTTCTTGTCTCTTCTGTCGACTGCCCTTTCTCTCAAAATCTCAGAGCCAGCAGATCCATTGTTGATTTCCTGAACTTTCTGGAGGGAGTTGTTTTAAGGTTTTTTCCAGAAAAAACTCCATTTTTGACGTTCGGGTGAGTTTCAGAACCCTCTTTCTTTTCGTCCTCCTGGCCTTTTTGTTTTCCGATTGACTGGAGGTGTCATCCGCTCGACACGTCGTGATTTAAACCCTCGGGAAACTTCCTCAGGGGTTTTCAAGAATACATACCCTCTTCTTTCTTCTTTTTTTTTAGTTATGCCTCGTCGTCGCCCTGCTCCCGAGAATCCTCAGGTTGGTCCTTCGGGGTCAGGGAAATACAAGGTGAAAGGCGAGGAGCAGATCGATAGGTTTAGGGCCAAGTACGGCATTCCTCCGTGTGTAGACGTAGTGGATTTTAACCCATTGTTGCACTCATCTACCTTCGGGGCCGAGGATGCCATGCCTTTCTATACCAAGGCCATCATAGAGGGTGGAATTAGGTTTCCTTTACCCCCTCTGCTTCTTCAGTTCCTCTCTCGCTTTCGCCTCTTCCCCGGGCAATGCTGCCTTAATGTCTTTCGAATAATCATGGGGATCTTAGAGCTCAATAGGCGCCTCGGGGTGAATATTGGGCTCAATGATCTCCTTTTCTGTTACTCCCTCCTTAGAGTCATGCCTCACCAACACTTCTACCTCAAAGCCAGGGACCCTTCCATGTACCTTGTAACCCATCTTCCTGACTCGGACAAGGGGTACAAGGACGATATCCTGATCTTCAAGGGATCTTGGCAGAGAGGTGTTGGTCCCGAATATAATGACTTATTATGCCCTCTGGAATGGAGAACGACAAGTACGTCGGTTCCTTCGGGTTCTTTATTTGTTTCTCGGGACTTCTCATGTTTATGACAAATCTTTTTTGTTGTGCAGATATTCCTTCTCGGGAAACAGCTCCTCCTCCTCGGTCGCTTGTGAACTTTGCCGACCTGATCACTGTTTGGAGGTTCACGGGTGACAACGGGTTTGGCCGTGCTGCTCATATCCTGCTGAACTATACCCCCGGGTATAAGAAGTTTTCGCAGCTTCCGCAACCTTTTGAGCCTTCGCAGTGGTCTGAACTCTTTGACCAGGCGGCGAGGCTAGAGGTTGAGGAAGATTTGGAGGAAGACCCGGATCGGGCCTCAGAGACAGAGGTAGAGGGAGTTGCTGAAGAGGTCGGGGTCAGAGAGGACGTTGCTCCTTCGGACGCCGAGGTGGGGACTTCGGGAGGTGACTTGTGGCCTGACTTTCAAATTCTTCAATCTCTGGACGCCGAGGACGCGCTTGAAGTCGCGATGTCAAACACTCCTCGTATTGACCTCGGGTTCTTAAGGCAGAGACAGGCCCTTGCAGCTGGGAGAGGTCGAGGAACGACCGGAGGCACCCCTTCTGCAGGGACCAGTTCCACCCCATCATCAAGGGTCCTTGGTCGGGGTCAGGTACGAGACCGGGACCCTCAGGTGGAGGAGGAAAGAAGGGTCAAGCATCGGCATGACGGTCTTGGCCGAGGATCCAGGGCACCTCCCGCTCAGCAGCAAAGCGGGAGGGGTCGTGGATTACCGCCCACTCCTCCGCAACAGCAGCTGCAGCAGCAGCAACAGCAGCCCCGACAGCAACAACAACAACAGCAGCAGACCCCTCCTCCCGTTCCGCCTCGGGTGGAGGCCGCGGAGTGGAATCCCCGAGCCACTGATCACATGAGCCGAGTGATCAGGGTCGACGATTCTATTCTGTCGGATCCTCATGTCGCTAATGCAGTGAGTGAGACACTGCACTTCGAGGCCGACATGGAGGCTCATAGGGGGCGATCAACCAACGTGTTGTTCCGCTCCATCATCCAGAACTCCCTGGTGGTGAGTTTATTTTTGCTTTGGTTTCTTCACTCTTGTTTTCCATTTTTGTGATTAACACTTCTTCGTTCCTTTGCAGGCTACCCAGCAGATCTCCGTCATAGCTGCTCGGTACCACGGGTCTAGGATGGACCTCCAGAGGGCCCGAGGTCAGAAGGAGGAGGCGGAAGCGGCCCTCGCCCGGGCAATGGAGGATGTAGCTGCCCGGGATTCTACCCTGGCGGGGCAGGCTGCTCAAATAGAGCAACTCCTCAAGGACGCCGAATCGGCCAAGGTGGGCGCTGAAAAGCTAAGTGCCGCACTTGCCGATGCTGAGAGGAGGATTACTGAGCAAACGCAGCGGCTTTCTGCTGCGGAGGAGAGGGCAGTGGGCTCCGAGGAAAGCTGTCTGGCCCTTACCCAGGAGCTAGACAGGATCAGGGCCGAGGAGCTGAACCGGAAGTCGGAGGAACAACTCCTGGAGGAGTTTGCCGATGACGTGCTCCCCGCTCTTGAAGAAAATAGCAAAGAGTTCTTCAAGAAAGGGTGGGACGAGGCGCTCCAGGCTGCTGGAGTCCCGTCAGACTCCCCTCTCTTCCAAGTGCACAAGTATGTGCCCTCGGCAGAGATGGCACAGGCAGAAGCACAGGTTGCTGCCGAGGATGAAGCCCCTACGCCGATGCAGACCTCGGCTGATGCTCCCGAGGCGGTGATAGTGGACTTGTCCGAGGACGCTCCGTCGGAACATGCTCCTGAACCTCAAGTTGCTCAAGCTGTTCCCGCTGCCGAAGTTCTTCTCTTGCCTGCTCCAGAAGCTTCTCAACCATTTATCGCTGACTCGCCCTCGGCTGAAGTTCTGGAGGTGCCTGGAGCCCGATGAAGCTGCTTTGTTTTTTACTGATTGTATCCCTTCTGCTTTCCTTTTGTAGCCTTCGGGGACGCAAAGCCCCTATTTTTGGAAATAAATAACAAGTTTTTCTTTCCTTCTTCTGTGTACAGTAATGTTTTGCTTTTCTTTACTTCTGTGTAGAATAAATCATAAGTATTTTTGAACTGTCTTCGGGGCGTGCTGGCCCGTTCCGGAGGCAAGATCTTGTATCTACTCTGGGGACTGGAGTGCTTGTGTTTTGTTCCCAGGGCCATGTTCTTTATGGATGCTTGTTCCTGCATTTGCTTCGGGGACAGGAGTCCTTGAACTCTGTCCCCAGGGCCGTACCCTTGCAGGAGGCTTGCTCCCGTATGTGCTTCGGGGACGAGAGTCCTTGAACTCTGTCCCCAGGGCCATACCCTTGCAGGAGGCTTGCTCCTGTATGTGCTTCGGGGACGAGAGTCCTTGAACTCTGTCCCCAGGGCCATACCCTTGCAGGAGGCTTGCTCCCGTATGTGCTTCGGGGACGAGAGTCCTTGAACTCTGTCCCCAGGGCCATACCCTTGCAGGAGGCTTGCTCCTGTATGTGCTTCGGGGACGAGAGTCCTTGAACTCTGTCCCCAGGGCCATACCCTTGCAGGAGGCTTGCTCCTGTATTTGCTTCGGGGACAGGAGTCCTTGAACTCTGTCCCCAGGGCCATACCCTTGCAGGAGGCTTGCTCCTGTATGTGCTTCGGGGACGAGAGTCTTTGAACTCTGTCCCCAGGGCCTTACCCTTTATCTTCGTTTGGCAAGCTCTTGAGGGAGAGAGTACTTCAAAAGTAATACTTCTTTAGATTCATAATATTCCATGGTCGTATTACAATTTTTCCACTCATGTCTTCTAATCCGTACGACCCGGCGCCTCCGACTGATATCACTTTGTAAGGCCCTTCCCAGTTAGGTCCCATCTTTCCCTCTGTTGGATCCCGGGTATTGGCCGTTACCCTTCTGAGGACCAGATCGCCTATCCGGAATTCTCGAGTCTTGACCCTCCTGTTGTATAGTTGGGAGATCTTCTCTTGATACTTGGTTATCCTCAAGGCGGCTTCCTCCCTTCTTTCTTCCAGTAGGTCCAGATCCAATCCCAGTTGATGATCATTTCCCCCTTCATCGAAAGCTTGGGTCCTTATGGTCGGGAGCCCTACTTCGAGGGGTATGATCGCCTCCATCCCGTATGCCAGGGAGTAGGGGGTTTCGCCTGTCGATGACCGAGGGGTTGTCCTGTACACCCACAAAATGTTTAACAGCTCTTCCGCCCACTTTCCCTTGGCTTTCTCCAACCTCTTCTTGATCCCATTGATAATTGTCTTGTTGGAGGCCTCCGCCTGCCCATTGGCTTGAGGGTAAGCAGGGGTGGAGTAGAAGTTTCGGATCCCAAGTTGTTCGCAGAAAGACTTGAAGCGCCCGCCAGTGAACTGTGTCCCGTTATCCGACACCAGTGCACGAGGAATCCCAAACCTGACGACTATGTTCTCCCAGACGAACTTTTTGGCGTCTATGTCTCGGATATGACTCAACGGTTCTGCCTCTACCCACTTGGTGAAGTAATCTGTCGCCACAATGAGGAACTTTCTATTTCCCGGAGCCTTAGGTAGGGGTCCAACCAAATCGAGTCCCCATTGGGCGAATGGCCAAGGGCTGGTGAGGGGGTGTAAGTCCCCCGCGGGCTGCCTGATTGCTGGGGAGAACCTTTGGCACTGGTCACATTTTTGGACATATGCGCGCGCATCCCTTTGCATTCGCGGCCACCAATATCCCTGAGACATAATGCGGTGCGCCATAGACCGCCCCCCAGAGTGCCCCCCACATATTCCTTCATGTACCTCATACAGAAGGTCTTGTACCTGATCTTCTTGGACACATAGCAAGTACGGCCCCGAGAAAGACCTCCGGTAAAGCTTCTGATCCGAAGAGACCCAAAATCTTGGGGCTTTGAGTCTTATCTTTCTAGCTTCCTTTGGACACTCCGGGAGATCTCCCGTTGTTAGGAACTTGACAAAGGGATCAATCCAACTGAGCGGCTTGGGCGCGTCCTGGATGACCATCGCCTCGAGAGTATGGTCTATGCAGGATGTGGGAAGATACTCAATGGTGATCCTGCGCGACTGGGAGGAGTCCACTGCCGAGGCTAGACAAGCCAGGGCGTCGGCATGTGTGTTTTTGTCGCGGGACACCTGCTTGATTTCAAACCGGGCGAACCTTTGGATTAGGGTCGTTGCCTGGTGATGGTACGCCTTCATCCTGGGGTCCCTCGTTTCGAATTCTCCATTGACTTGATTGACCACCAGCATAGAATCGCAATGCACGATCAAATTGGTAACTCCTGTTGCCTCAGCTAACTGAAGTCCTGAGATGAGTGCCTCATATTCAGCTTCGTTATTCGATGCCTTGAATCCCAGCCGGATGGCCTGCTCCGCAATAATCCCATCTGGAGAGGTCAGCAAGACACCGATTCCAGATCCCTTGCTATTTGACGAACCGTCCACACACAAAAGCCATGGCGATCCTTCAACATTTGTTGGAGACGCTAAGTTGGGAGGAGGCGGTCCTTCTAGAACAGGATGCTCCCCCGAAAACTCAGCTATGAAGTCTGCCAGTATTTGTCCTTTTATTGCAGTTCGGGGTTTGAAATGAATGTCGTGCTCCCCCAACTCTACTGCCCATTTGGAGATCCTTCCGGAGAGTTCAGCTTTCCTCAAAATTGCCTTCAAGGGCTGATCAGTTAGGACAGTGATCGGGTGAGCCTGGAAATAATGCCGTAGTTTCCTGGCCGTGGTGACCAAGGACAGAGCCAGTTTCTCCAGGGGTAGATATCTCGTCTCGGCATCTAGGAGCGCCTTACTTATATAGTAAATTGGCTTCTGGCGGTGCTCATGCTCACGGATAAGTACCCCGCTCACCGCAAACTCTGAAACTGCCAAGTACAGGAACAGCATCTCCCCCTGGATGGGGACGGACAGGGTTGGAAGAGTCCTTAGGTATTCTTTGATCCCAGCCAGGGCGTCCTCGCACCCCTGGCTCCACATATTCTTCCCAGCACTCTTGATTGCTCCAAAGAAGGGTTTGCATTTATCCGAGGAGCGTGAGACGAAACGGTTAAGTGCAGCCAGCATCCCTGTGAGTTTCTGGACTTCTCGGACAGTGCGAGGGCTTCGGATGTCCAGGATTGCTTTAATCTGATCTGGGTTGGCTTCGATTCCTCGTTGACTAACCAGATACCCGAGGAATTTTCCTGACTCCACTCCGAAAACGCACTTCGCCGCATTAAGCTTTAGCCCATACTCCCTGAGGGTGGAGAAGGTGCCTGCCAAGTCTGCCAGATGGTCACAACTCCGTCTGCTCTTCACCAGCATATCGTCTATGTAGACCTCCATGGTGTTGCCGATCTGCTTTTTGAACATCCGATTCATCAGCCTTTGGTATGTTGCCCCGGCGTTCTTCAGTCCGAACGGCATTACTTTGTAACAATAAACTCCCTTCGGAGTGATAAATGCCGTTTTCTCCTGATCCGGGGCATAGAGAGGGATCTGATGATATCCTGCTCGGGCATCCAGGAAGTCCATTCGTTCATACCCGGCTGTGGCATCTACTAGCTGATCCACCTTTGGCAGGGGGTAGTCATCCTTTGGACATGCTTTGTTCAGATCCGTAAAATCTACGCAGACACGCCATTTCCCCCCTTTCTTCTTTGCGCATACTGTATTGGACAGCCATTCTGGGAACTGTATCTCTCGAATGGCATCGGCTCTCAGGAGTTTGTCTATTTCCTCATTGACCGCGTTGGTGTGATGCGGGGCCATACGTCGTGGCCTCTGCTTTACTGGCTTGTGCGACGGGTCAACATGCAGCCTGTGAGTAATTATCTCAGGGTCTACTCCTGTCATTTCCATTTCGTTCCAGGCGAACACGTCTGTATTTCCCCTTAAGAACCTGATCATCTCCTCCTGTTCGGCTGCGGGCATCGAGGTCCCAACTAGGAAATACTTCTCTTCTTCTCCTTCAACCAAGGGCACCTTCCGGAGGTCTTCAACCGATCGTTCAGCTGGGTCTACCCGGGGGTCATCCATCCCCGGACGCCCGGACTGTAATTGCTATTTTTCCATGATCTCTTCCGGTGCTCGCCCCTTCTCCTGGCTGGACGGCCGAATAAAAACAGTTCTTCGCAGACGCTTGGTCCCCCCGGATCTCCATGATGCCCTCTGGCGTGGCGAACTTTAACTTCTGGTGGAGAGTGGAGTGCACCGCTCCCAACGCGTGCAGCCATGTTCGCCCCATAATCACGTTGTAAGGAGAGTCCGTGTCGATCACAACAAACTCTGTGTCGATGACGAAGGGACCAGTGGCGACCGGTAATGTGATTTTCCCCACGGGCAAGGCGAAAGAGCCGTTGAACCCGATGAGGGGTGTCCTGATTTTGGTTAGGTCTTTGGGGCCAAAGCCCATCCGCTTCAAAGTCTCGAAGTACATCACCTCCGAGGAGCTCCCTGAATCTATCAAAATTCTCTTGACATCGAATTTCCCTATCTTTAGGGTCAAGACAAGGGCGTCGTTATGAGGAATCACCACGCCTGTCAAATCCGCGTCAGAGAACGTAATGCCAAGCTCACCCATCCTGGCCCTTTTACTTGATGGCCCCACATCTCCCTCGGCTACCTTTCTTGTAAAAGCTACCCTCTTGAGGTCGGATTCGAGCTCTTTGGACGTGGGGCGCTCCAGCGGACATACATGGATGACGTCTATGACGTTGTCCGGTTCCCCGGTCGGGGCAAGGGCTCGTTTCTCTTCTGGCCTAGGCTCTATGTATTCTTTCAAATGTCCGTCTCGGACCAAGCTTTCCAAGAATGACTTGAACACCCTGCAGCTCTCGGTGCGATGCCCGACATCCCGGTGATATGAACACCTAACTTTTTGATCACGGGTGGAGGGGTCGCTCTGCATCCTGGGCGGCCATTTGAAGAACGGCTCGTGTTTGATTTTATGGAGCAACCTGAAGATGGGTTCCTTGAAGACGGTGTGAACTCCTCTGGACGAACCCCCTGGATGGGGTAGCAATCCCTTTCGGGGAATATCTTCGCGCTCTTTCTCCTTTCTCTTGGATTGGAGGGCTCGGCCTTTGTTGCTTCCCATCTCGTCCTCGACCCTCGAGTACTTGTTGATCCGGGCCATCAGTTCCCCCATATCCGAGGGAGTCTTCTTGGTCAGGGATCGGTACAGGTCCGTGTCCCTCGCCAAGCCGAGCCGGAAAGATGCTGCTGCCATGACCTCCGAGCATCCCTCGACCTCATTGACCTCTTCCCAGTATCGGATGGCGTACTGGCGAAGAGTCTCGGATTCCCTCCGTCTGAGGGTCAACAATGATCCAATGTCCTTGGGGCGCTTACTCCCCGTGATGAATCGGGTTAGGAACTGCCTTGTCAATTCTTTCCAGGACCCAATACTGTTTGGGGGAAGCGTCTCGAACCACCTCATCGCAGAGTCCCCCAAGCTCATAGGGAACACCCGGCATAGAAACCGTTGGTCCGAATGATAGAGGGACATCATCTGCTTATATTGTCTGATATGGGCTTCGGGATCGGACCGCCCATCATAGGTTTTGAACCGTGGCACGACGAACTTTCTTGAGACATCCATCTCACTGATTTTCCTCGTGAAGGGTGTTTGCATGACTTCGTCCTCGGCCTCGTCCTGGGCAGTCTTACCCTTTCTTCTGGAGTCTAATCGGGCTCTGAGATCTACTTCTTCCCTTACGGGATGCCTCCTGAAGTCCCTGGGTTCATCGGTAAGCCCCTCGTTTCCTGGGCGTCGTGTAGATTGGGTTGAGTCCTCCTCGGATTCATCTCCCTTCCTCCGTCTGGACAAACCTCGCCGGAGGTCGTCCAGGGCCAATGGCCTCGCTTTCCTGGAATGGTTGTCAAGATGATATTCGCCGGCTCTGGGTCGCTTCGGGGCCCTGGAGCTTTCTGCTTTGTGGTCTAGGTGGTTTCTTAGATCCTTTGTCTCCGCCTCATGGACGGGGAGTCCTCGGGAAAGGAATGAATCCCTCGACCCTCCGCCTG
This sequence comes from Ilex paraguariensis, assembly GCA_963454935.2. NCBI lineage: Eukaryota > Viridiplantae > Streptophyta > Magnoliopsida > Aquifoliales > Aquifoliaceae > Ilex > Ilex paraguariensis. The sequence continues at coordinate 6,380 of CAUOFW020006682.1, read as the reverse complement.
AGGCGGCAAACTCGTCGAGCCGGCTAAGGACGTTTACATTGTCCTTCTCCAGCTGACGTAATCTATCGCCAAATTTTTCTTCAATCACCTCTGCCAGCTGACGGGCCAAGGGGGCTGATCCTCCTGACCTGATCCCCATACTGGTTTGAGGGGTTACCCCCCTTGACCGAGTAGAGGCACTTTTAATCGTACTGGTGCGATCCCTCCCTCCGTGATGGCAGGGAGCTTGCAACTCATGACTCCTTTGGTGGGGTCCTTTCCCTTTCTGTCTGGTGTTCACCATGGTCACTGTTCTTTATAGAGAAAAAATTAGGAAAACTACTCGTTTCCACAGACGGCGCCAGATTGTGCGTGCAAGATCCTGCACAATATAAAAAATGGGAACAGATCTCTCCCTTGGTGAACTTCGAGTGAGCCGGTTGAGTGACCAACCACGCCGCTTGAACAGCCTGCGAGGTCCGGTGGTACCTGGAACGGCAATGGGAGACCCTGGGTGAGCGGGAGAACGATCCAGTAAGGCTGAAAGAGGTCCTGGAACAAAGAAGAACAGGTTAGAAGGGCGCCGGAGTGTTTTCCGGCGTATCCCCTCCGACGGTCTAGTCAGTTTTGAGTGAGAGAGAGGAAGGAGAAAACACTGAGAAGGATTATTGTAGTAGAGAGTTTGTGCCGGAGTGTTTTTTGGCGTATCCCCTCCGACGGTCTAGTCAGTCTTTTGAGTGAGAGAGAGGAAGGAGAAAACACTGAGAAGGATATATTGTAGTAGAGAGTTTGTGATTTTCTTCCCTTTCTCTTGCCTTTTGCAAAGAGTACTTATACCTTAAAAGCTCATGATTGCTGTCAGTGTGGTCAGTAGGTGATCATTAGGTGCAGGTTGCGTGTGCATTGATTCTGATGAGGAATGTCTTCTCTAATTGACTGCTCGGGTCCCGAGCAATTAATGTCGAGTCGTCGGGATGCCGACGGTACAATATGCTCCTCTCGGGGAGGATGCAATAAATGCTCTGTAATAGGAGTATTTATTGCCTTTCACTTCCGAGCCTTACCGCATTGAATGCGATCTCATCGAGGGAATGGTGCAATTAATTGTTTGCTTTCCCAAGCGCGTGTCAGCAACAGCATGCGGTTTGTCTGTTTTTGATGTGATATCATATGCCACGCGTCCATCACGTATTAGGCTATGACCTCTGTATTCCAGTATGTTCTGACATTACTTGTGTAAGACGAGGTCATGATGAATAGTCTAGACTGGCATAGGCTGATGACCCTGTACGTCAGTAGCTTTATCCTGGAGTAGAGGAAGCGTCCAGGACGGAGTAACTCTCGGCACCGAGGAAAGGCTCACCTCGGGGACCGAGGGTGGTATGTTTCCGAGGTACATGGGTGACCGAGGACACGTGTTGTTGTATAATACACCGAATGCATGATCCTATATGAGAGGTACCTCGGGGGCGAGGACACTCGTTGCCGATGGTGCTTAAATCCGAGCAACACTGTTCCAACAAACTCGAGGACACGTGTCTTCATCATAGGACTTTTCAGAAGAGTCCCATCAATTAGCACTCAAAAGTCGTTGCATATGTTATCATGGCATTCAAATTCTTATCTAACAATTGCTCCTCCGTCTTGGCGTCTGTATTGTTACACAGTGTCAGACCATTGTATTGTTCAAACTATGGCATTCATTGCAGTGTCCTTGTGGCATCAAGTTCATGGTAAAACACAAGTGCGGAATAAATGTGGGAATATACTGCATTAAAACTATGAATGGAATGTGTTAAGTGTGCATCTTCAATCATGAATGTCCATATATAAGAAGGTTCATTTGTTCAACCACGGTTGGTGGATAGGATCTCTAATTTACGCCTTCTTCCTCTAGTTTGAAAAATTGAAGGCAAGAAGTCCAAGTACCATTAATCTGTATCTCACTGGTAGGTGAGGAGGACATTGTTGCTCATTATAGCCCATGAGACTTGTTCAGTTTAGCTGTATATTTGGTTTGGTTATGCACTAGACCACAGAGCAATCGATAGAATGCAATAGAAAAATATGCACAGGATATATGTGGCTCAGCTCGAAATCTTAACATCCATGGAATAGGAAAAATTCACTATAAGATTGCAGAGAATTCTATGAAATGAAAATAAGTGAATGAATTGCCTATTTGCCCACGAATTTGCAGTATTTGTATTACCGAAATACCATTGTTTTTTAATTTAAATTAGGTTTCCAAATCTTGAAAGAGTTCATACTTCCAACGTGTTATTAGTCTCCTATTTGGGTCCAGCCCTCTGTCACAATGGACAGAAACTCGAAAAAATTTCCAATTAGAATACACCCAGTCTTGTAACAGAGGCATATTAATCGAGCGAAATACAAGGCATCTACAACATACTTTTATTCACTTTTGATGCATAATTGAAAATTGGAAACGGGAACATACTCTCGTACAATCTTTCGTTTCAAAAAGAGTATATGTTGGTGGCACATTAAACCAAAAGTTATGCTATATAGTGACAAAAACTTTGAAGTTGTTGAAACATTAATAAAAATGGAGAGAAAAGGCTGCATTTTTCAGATTTGTATTAGTACAGTGGCTCCTGAATCCTTTTCCTTTCAGTTCTTTATAATAAATTTGAATGGATCTTTCCTTAGTTAAGTTGGTATAACATTCTAACTATCCTAGCAGTGTGTCGTTTTTGTATTCAATAGAGAGGGGCCTATTGTGTAACTTGATGAGACATCTCAGGTAAGTGTGCACAGAAATACAGGACAAAAAATTGAGGGAAGATTTGTAGGCTCTCCGTTGGATACATTCATGACGATCAGAATCAATGTTACCTAGATCATGCATCGATTTGGAATTTGATATGTGTAGGGGTATACAGTTTAATTATTTTGTCGATAGAATAACTTTATTAGTACACTATTTTTGAGTTGTAATTCGCTTTATAACTCTCATCCTAATCACTTTTACTATTACATGAAATTATATATATGCTTAACTTTTATTTACTCAATGTTTGTCACAACATGACAACATATCGGATAGTGGTAATAAATCATAGAAGTTATAATCTACTATTCCTTCCCCATCCTAAACCAATACCACTAGACGCACCTTGGTACTTCCATCTGCCAATCAATGCTAGTGGAGTGAAGGGAGCCAAAAAATGTGAGTACCCTTACGCAAGCCTTACCCCTTACTATACTATAAATAGAATGTTAATGCTTTATTTTGATTGCAGGGGCGCTCTAGTTTGCTGAAAAATGTAAGGTTTTTTAACGCCCTGATATTTTACAACAGGGTTAGGAGCATGAGTTAATAATATTTTTGATTCTCAAAGTATGTATTTTTTGTTAGTTTAATCCTCAATGTATTAATTTTATCAATTTGGGTCTTAAAGTATTCAATTCGTCTTATTTTGGTCCACACATAGACGGACTGTTAAGTGTTTTAAAGGAAGTGATCACATGTCATTTAAAACACTTAACGATTCATTTATATAAGGACCAAAATAACTCGAATTGAATACTTCTATAACCAAATTGATACATTAAGGACTAAACTAAAAAAAAAAATACATAGTTTATGGATCAAAAGTGATATTAGTCCTATATAGTTACAATTTTGGGTTAGGGTTAAATTTGAAATTGCCTAGTTTAAGGTTGGTTTTGAATTTAAGTTACAATTTAGAGTCGAGAATTTTGGTGAATTAGATCGTAAACTCATCCAATATCAGAACATGTGGATCATGGGTCGTGGGGGATGTATCACAACTCCAACTTTACTGCCTTTATTTTTTGCTTAGACTATAGTCCTGAGACCAACTTCCCTGAAAATCGACCATACTGGTATGTAGAAGGAAAATAATAACCAAAGAAGTACTGATTTTACATGTTCTAAACTATACCTCTGAAATGTTATAAAAACAACAATCCCTAGCTGTTTCCAATACTTTCTCTCTCACTGTTCTCTCACATGAATACCATTACTTTCGTCAAGATCAAGTCTAAATTAATCTGGATCGATGGATATATTTTTTGTCTTTCAAGTTGCTAGCTCCGCTATTATATAGATATTGCAGTTGTTAAGCCGATATTTTTACCATTCCACGAGTCTAAATTATGAAATAACATAAGTGTCCTCTATTAATAGGGAAAATCATGTTGGGAGGATAAGATATTTTATGTACTTCATGGAATGAAAAAGGGCAAAAATGTCATTTGGCAGTGAATAAGGTTAAAATTGAAGCTATCATTCTGCTCTAGTCTCATGAAGAGACATCATAAATAGCACCAACACAGAAAAATCCAATCTTGTTGGTTTCCCTGAAGGGACAGAAAAATCCCCTATACTATTTCTGATAAAAGGTCATGGTACATATGAAACCATATGGATATTTTTTTTTTGTGGAAAACACTTGGTCATAGATTATGCAAGGAAGGTTGAAGGAAATGTTCAAATCCCTTAGCTGAAACTCACCAAAACTAGGATGATTTTGACCTGTGAAATCAGATGATGATGTGGTTCTCACTTACCTTGATCACATTTTCTGACACAACACAAAAACATAACTTGAAATTAGAGAGTCAGGGATTGTCATTTCTCGACCCAATCCCATATACACAATCCATTAATCCGTATGTGACATGAGCAATAAGAAATTGATATGATTATACGTTTAAGAAGTATTATAAGAATAAAATAATAATTTTTAATTATATTTTATTAAGTAGTGACCTAATTCTTGTACCAAAGAAAATATATTTTTACTAAATTTTATTATTGTATTTATTAAACTATAGAAAAAAGTATGAGCGTATGTTCGATTAAGTGATAATAAAATTTTAGGCATAAAACTAGGCATTAAATTTTTTATTCATTTGTTATATGGATCAACACAAACACGACACGAAAATAAATAGGTCGACATGATTAGTTAAACGAGATGAATTAAAATTGATTAATGTTAAACACTAATTCGAAATCACATAACACGAACATAACTTGATACGACGTGATGGACACATGTAATATAGCTATAGTCCTCACTAACCTTGATCACAATGAAGGGTTATTTTTGAATGGCCAACCGTGTCCCCGGGGTCAAGCCTTGCAAGTTGCGACAGACCAGGTTTTATCCAATGTCGTTTTGTGGTTATTTTTTCTTCCTTTTCTTTGTACGAATCGTAACTCTCTCTTCTGCTAGAGTTGAATTTGAGATCTTATCCCTCGAAATCATCTAAAGACTAACTCAAGACCAGTTACCATCATCATTAGTGGTGACAATTTACATTCTTTTTGATTCTTAGGTTAGGGAAAATCCACGGTACCGCTTTTTATAGTAAAGTTGTAGTTTTAAAAGAAAAAGTTATAAGAACAGTTCAAAGATTATGCTCGATCATAAATATCCATGATTGATCATAAACTTTAAGTATCGATCTCAACTTTTCATGATCGATCATGTCCTCTAAAATTGATTTTACACCTCAAAAAAATTATAACTATAATTTTTGATACAGTACCATGGATGATACCTCGTCTTTTCCCCTTAAGTTATATCCGTTAAAAAAAAATAAAAAATAGACCTATCCATGCATCATATCTTAGTTCTTATTTCAAATCACTATATCATATTTCTTTATTTAGATATATTAATATTTGATTTGATTATAATTAAATCCAAATTCTATACACAAACATATTATAAAAATTGAGGAATAGTTTAATGAGATCAAATTCAAATGTAACTTGATTCAGATTTTATTGAGCTATTCGGATCTAATTGAATCTTCGGTTTTTAACAGATAACCTGTACAATATATAAACACAAAATTCGAATTAAAATTTTAAAATCAAACTCAAATCAGTTGAAATCTAATATGTTGATACGACTACCCCAACCCCAACCCCAAGAGGTTAGTCAAATGATAACAAAAACGATCTGTAAACTAAAATATATTGAATGCGAATTTTAACTATTCCTTGAGATCAGACCATAAAAATTTATCCTTCATGAATATCCTAATCTTGACATGAATGATCCATCTTTCACTGAACCGAAAAAAAAATTAATCAAAATACACGTAATATGATTCAAAGATTTCTAACCAAACCAAAAAAATAGGACTACCCCCAACCCATCAACTACCCTGAAACCACACCATGGTAAAGAGCAAATAGTCAACTCACCTCAGCTTCTTTTATGAACTTTCTAAGTATCACAGTTGTACTCTCAGCTGGCTTGTTTGTCTAATAGACATCTCAAAGAAGTTTTTGAGGTGAAATTTCTTCCAAAAGTCTTTACAGAGTATTGTTAATTATGTTATGTTCAGTCAAACCTCATGTGAGACATAAAGCTAAATAATAAGTAATCATC
>CAUOFW020006681.1:0-23259 GCA_963454935.2 Ilex paraguariensis | reverse complement strand
AAGAGTGTTACACATATCCATTGTACCATAAAATATAAGTTGCACATCATATTCAACATGGCTGTTAAACTCTCATTACAACCCAAAAAGAGAGTTACACATATCCATTGTACCAAAAAAAATAAAAGTTGCACATCATACAACATGGCTACTTTTTGATTTACACTTCCTAAATGACAGTTTTTCCCTTCGATTATGAATGAAGAAGGCTTTAGTTGCATTTCCAGTATTTGAAGTTGCTCCAGTGGTTGAAGCTTGAAGCTGTTCAAAAGCAAGACCTTCCTGCAGGTGATTGGCTTGCTGTTGCTACTTGACTCTCTCCTGGTACTGCTTGGCTTGCTGCTACTGATTGGCACCTTGCAGCTGCTACTGATTGGCTCCCTACAACTGCTTCACTTTCTCCAAATTGGCTTCCTTCAGCTTGTAGTCCTTATCCTTCTGTTAATGTAGTAGTGCGTGTCCTCCTGTTATGCCCATTCTTACCACATCTCCTACACTTAAGTGATACCAACTCATTTTTTTTCCTCAATTTATGTGGCTGATGTTTATTATTCACCTCATCTGGTCCCTTCCTCCGCAGTTTTTTTGGCCTACCAGGTTATCTTCTGTTCAAAGGAGGCAAAACTGGGGTAAGTCCACTTTTAGGTCACATCTTATGTCCATTAATTGGGTTGATAAGTGGTTCATATGCTTGCATAAATGCCCCTTTCTTGTAGTGTCCAATAACATAATCTTCTGACAATTAACCCTTATTCTGAATAAAAGCAATGACATGTAGGCATGAGATTCCTATCAAGTCCCATTTCCTGCATGAGCATGTCTTCTCTTTCAAATCAACACAATATTGATCTCCATTCATACCCCTCACCTCAAATTTTAACTCGACATACCAATCAGCAATACAACCAAAACTGTCACTTTTTCATTTCTCCAACCTCTTCTGAATTTTAGGGCATATATTTCCACTATAACTCCTAGCCCATTCCCTCCTCCTTACCATTCTTTGGATTAAGTAACATCTAATCCATTCTAGCCTTTCCAAGATAGGCTTATCCCTTGTTTCCACAATTGCCACATTAAAGGTCTCACATAGATTGTTTAACAAAATGTCATACTTTGGTTCTACTCTAAAATGTGACCTACTCCAGTACCTAGGTGGCTCATTGGCCAACCACTCAAAAGCCTTTTCATATTCTTCTTTAACTAGTTGCATCCCAAAGTCAAATTCTGGAATGTGTGTTGCCCTAGCACATTTCCAGAATTTCTTCCTAATACACAAACCCTTAAACTGTCTCATGAAATTGTTTAGCAGATGCCTAGCACAATGCCTATGTTCTGATTTAGGTAGGCTCTCACTTAGTGCTGGAAGCAAACCCTGTCACATAAGAGGAAAAAAATCAATACATAAACCAGTACCTTCTGCTTGTCAGTAGGAAAAAAAATCAGTACATAAAAAAATCAATACCTTCTGCTTGTCAGTGATAAAGGTCCATTGATTTTGGTTCTGGTGATTGATGCCCAAGTCAGTGGATAGTATTGCTAAGAACCATGCCCATGATTCCTTCATCTCAATCTTAACAACACAGTATGCAATAGAAAACATAGAATCATTGGCATCAATACCACCTGCTATCAATAACTGTCCACTGTAGGCTCCTTTCAAGTGGCAACCATCTAGTCCAACTACTTTCCTGCACCCTTCCAAAAATCGTCTCTTACATGCTGCAAGACAAATATATAACCTCTGAAATCTAAGTTTACCTGTTTCCTCATCTGCATGAGCATCCAAAACAATTGTCGAACCAAGATTAGCCCTCCTTAGTTCCTCAGAATAATCCCATAATCTACCATACTGTTCAATGTCATTCCCATGTATCAATAGCATTGCCCTTTTCTTTGCTCTGTATAATTGATTCCTTGTTACATCAACATGTAAATCTTGCCTAACCCTCTTTTTAAAAGCTTTGATAGGCCAACAGGGGTTGATTCTCAGCTCCTCCAGATACTTCAATGCTATCATCTTTGAGTTCACATTTCTATTAGTGTAAGTCTTCCCACATGTGTGCTTGCTAATGTATGTCTTTATTTGATATGTTTTCTCACCATGCACTCTAGAAGCATAAACAAGCCAACTACAACCCTCTTGACATTGTGCCCGTACCCTCCTCTTATCATTTTTGACCAACTTAATATTTCTCTGATTTTTAATTGCATATTGTCTAATAGCAGCCTTGAGCTCCTCAGATGTACCGAATAACATACTTAGCTTAAATTCTGGGTTTTCATTATCTTTGTTTTCCCTAAACACTTCAAATTTTGGTTTTTTCTTGCATCAGTCTCTCCATCAGATGAACTACAACAACTTTTAATGTCCTTAGAATCACCATCTAATTCACTTAGGTCTAAGCCATGCCTTATGTCTGTTACCGTTGTTTTTTGGCTGTTACTTTTCAATCCAGTCCATTCAGCTTCATGATCAACACAAGTCTCATACAACATGTCATCATACTCACTTTCATAATCACTATCAACTAAATCTTCATATTCACTGCATTCAGATTCTGATGCTACCCCATCCCCTATGCCATAGTCATTAATTGGGTGATCACCATCAACAGAATGATTGTTTTTGCCTCTAGATGATCAATAATTTAATTCCTCCTATATGTTTAAAATATACTTGAGCTACCCTGTTTTTATGCAAATGATGTGACATATCCAATACATGTTCATCACTGCTCATATGTACTAGCCCTTTGTCCAAATCCAACCCAGGAAGTTTGTAGTAAAATCCAATATATGGGGCATAACCCAGAGTATTAGCTATATCATCCATTTCAATGAGCGACATCAGTTCACAATCACAGTCATCTATATAATTTAATTTGCCCCCAACATAATCTTTGTTTGGACTCTCTGTAAATTGACCACTGTGGTGAACCTCCATTGAGAAAAGTGAAGAATCATGGCCTAAGGGTTTCCAAAAACAAGTAAATATAAAATTCATATTATAAAATTCATATTGCATAAACAAGTGGTTTCTAGCAACCACATAAACCATAAAATATCACAAAAAAAAAAAATTTGTTTTGCATAAAAAAATCTGTTTGACAGCATCAAGATCATTTTATATTCAGTTGTACCCATGAAACTGAAACCCAAAACTATAAAAAGCCACCACACACCGTAATGGGGAACATCGTATAATCCTGCCTGACTCCCTTTCTCCTTCCTAATGCAACGGACCATCTTGACACTATGATTCCCACTCAAAGAAGATGAGGACGAAGCTAATCACTCTTGTATTTTGCCGTGATGAACACTGGACATTTTGCCCTAAGTTAGAGTTCTCACCTTTGTTGTCCTTGAAATGGAAGTGAAGAGGCAATTCATCACAACCTTTGACTGGCTAAGCAGGAGACGTAGGGTGCAATGTCCACTTTGTCCCTCACGTGAATGGTACATGGAGACGGAGACGGAGACGGAGACGGCAAACAGCAAACGACGTCTGTGGTTGGGACCAAAATAAATCAAAGTGAATACTTTGGGGACCAATTTGATGCAATTGAAATTTTGGGGACTAAAATGAGACAATGTGAATAGTTTGGGGGACCACCGGTGCAAATAACCCTTAGAATTATAGTGTAAGCTCTTTGTTCTATGACACTGAATGAGGCACCTGAGTCTATTGAGCATCCTTTGCTGAAAGTCCCCTGTGGAAATCGTAATCTTCGTCCTGCAATGCTAATATCATATAGATTCATTCTGTAGCCAGTGTCTTGCAGAAGACGAGTTGCTTGGATGTGACCACCTATTATAGCAATGTCATTGCCAAATCTCAAAAATGAAGTTTTAAAAAGGGAGTCAAACGGTCGCAAGCAATACGAAAAACGTGGTATGATTCTATTGCCTAATTGACTTCCTAAAGATGTGGGAGATCTATTCATTCCTAGTAGCCCACTAACAGAAGTATCAGGGCTCAAAGAGCCATGATTATCAAACCCGCAACCAAAAACTCACTTATGCGATCAGAAACTCGACTGTGGGATTGGAAGGTAAATGTCTCCATGGAGACAACACCTGTTGAGGACTGTCCACTTACATATGTGACACTGTAGGAACATCCACTAGAAGTACATCGGAATTGATTGGAAAGAGTGTGATTAAGAGGGAGTCTTTTGTAGGATCTGGAAGTTTTGGGGTCAAAAATAGGATATTTTTGTGTGAACAATTGGTGCAAGGTTTGCATTGGGTCCTGTAAGATTACTACCTGTGTCAAAAATCAAGGTTCCTTTCCTGGGAGGGGTTCCAAGGTCTATGTCCACCGTAAAAAGTGGATCACGACGGGTGAGTGCAGGTCGGATGGTATTTGGAAGAAAGGTTCCATTCTCAACCTAATGTTGCCTATCTACCACAAATAGGAAGCTCGACAGTGAGAAATGGCGCTATCCCTTGGAAATCTTTCGAGATTTGTAAGCTTATCTTCGAATAAAGGAGACTCTGGAGAATCTCTATGGATAAATTTTAACCTAAAACCATTTGATTCGGAAAGAACCAAAGGGAGGTGGGAGAATGCCAACACGTTGCAAAACAGACTAGCTGCTAGAAAAGCCATACACTTCCAGCCATGTTTAGGGGAAGAATAAGCCTCCTAATACATCTGCAAATTTATATGTGCATGTATGGATTTGGTATCTATTTTTTCTGTGAATTTCCTTATTTTGAAAAAGGAGATGTGAGTTATTGTGCATTTAGATATTTATTTCTTTCCTTTCATACTTGTTAGATTCAGATAATCTAAGCATTTATTTGGAGAGTAGCAGCATTCAACTTTTATACAAATCAATTTTCATTTGTAGGTGCTTGTCACCCACTACTTTCACTCTTATTATTCATCTTCAAAAAAATTGCCAAGGACAACAAAAGAATTAAGAGTACTTTAACTAAAGAGCAATGCTAATGAGATCTGATATAATTTGTTGATCTAATTTTTACTGTGACATTTGGATTGACCATAAACCCCTTTAAATATTAAAATTTGATGTTGATTTAATAATTCATATAAAGCCACATCATTATATCAATAAATTAGGTCAAATTTTTATGTTCAAATAGCATTACTCTTACCGTACAACCAATTTCAATTAGGCCCTCAAATTATATTTCGTATCACGTCAGCCCTTCAACTTCTCAATTGGTTTCAATGTACTCCCTGTATCAATTCCATCAATTTTTTTACTAGAACTGACCCATATTCAGCTCACGTGATTAGAACAATGGTATATTAGATTTTCTAATGATAAGTCTTAAATACCCAAATGCGACCCTCTTCGTCCGGCAACCAACCACTAATCTGACCCTCTTCCCCTTCTTTTTCGGGTTTCCCAATCCAAACACCACCACCACCACCACCCCACACCCACGGCACTGTACAAGCCAGGAAAAGACACTAAACTTTGTGGAAATTAAAATGCAAGAACAAGGAAAAAACTAGCCGTTGTTAGCGTGTCACCTACGTCAGATATTGGCCAAGAGATTAGTGTGTTTCAAACTAAGTCATGACAGATATAAATATAGAATACGGGTATGATACCACACACATCACATACCGAATATGGTCCGAGTACATCTACAATAAACAGAGTATCCATTGCTTATTGATGTTATATCCGAAAAGAATAAGAGGTCTAGCCAGGAACATGGAAAATATGCAAGTAGCAAACTCGTTCACAAAACAAGTAATTAATTATTGGGTAAATTTCACCAATACCCTTAAATTTAAGTCATATTTCACTGACACCCCCTCTAATTTGGTGTTAATTTTTAAAAATAATATTAAATTTTAAAAATAATATTAATTTGATAAAACTAAATATTAAATTCAAAAAATTGAATGTTAATTTTATAAAATTGAATAACCATTCAGTATTGATTTGTTGAAATTGAATGTTAATTTGAAATTTAATCAAAAAGAATTATGTTTGTTTGATAAATTGGATGTTACATTGATGAAATTAAATATTAATTTGGTATTAATTTTATAAAATTAATATTGATTTGATGAGATTGAATATTAGTTTGCTGAAATAAAATAATATTTTTATACAATCTAAGTTCGATTTCATGTTAATTTGGTATTAATTAGATCAAATTGAATATTAATTTGGTAGTTAATTTGATGAAGTTTAATATGATTTTGATAAAATTGAGTGTTAATTGATGAATTGAATGCTAATTTGATGAATGGGTACAATGCGAGTCATCCATTCTTCTTCCAGACAAATATGTTTGAATGATCGTGAACTCTACCCAGTTGATCAGTTGCATGGGTCAAATCCTCCTATCTTCCTTTCAATCAGCTTGCTAATATAACAATTTTGTTGGTGCTTTGATCAGGCATCCCCTCTTAGTTTTGAGTAGGCAGAACCATTATGTTTTGGTTTTTCTCCACATTCTTATCGGGGGATTCAGGAATTTGCCTATAATTTTTTCAATTGATTTTTCGATATAGAAAGATCTCTTTATTTCTTCACTGAACCTTACTAGAATTTCACTTTTAAAAAAAAGGATACGTACTAGACGGTAGACATTGATGGCTGTAAGTCGGAGCTAGGGTATTAAATCTGCAACGGTTGCTTGAGAGTAGTGGTGGCTACTATCACCATGCCACATGGAATGGGCATGGGAAAAAGTAAGTCGGGCGAAGGAGGTGGTTTCATACTGGAGAATTAGGGATTAGTAAGAAGTCGGAAAAGTTATGATTTTACCAAAGAATGTTAATTTGGAAACATTTAATGTTAATTTGATAAAATTAAATATTTATTTGGTGTTAATTTGATAAAAATATATATTAATTTTGTATTAATTTGAGTAAGGGTAATTAAGTAAAATGAGAGTTTTAGTAAAAATAATTTAGTAAAATTCCGTATAATGTTAGGTCAATTAACAATAAAAATTGACAAAGGTATGCAAGAATATTTTAGGAAACTAGAGAGGTTGGTGTCTGTGAAATATGATTTAAATCCAGAACTGTCAGTGAAATTTACTCTTAATTATTCTAGCAATGGGAAAAAACAACAAAAATAAAGATTAGGAATTTTGGGTCAGCACCACAAATTGCTTTATTGATTTTCGATATATAGTTATTGATGATGCACAAAATTGATTTGCACACTACATGTTAATTACGGAATATAAAATGCAGTAAAGTAGAGGGAGAGAGAAGACAAAGTTTATAGTAGTTTGGTCAATATGACCTACGTTCACTTTGAATGGCAAGTGTCGTCGGAATTTTATTATCTCCGGTGTAGAGGGAGAGCACAAGATTACAAGCTTTGAGAAGGGATGAGAGAATTATGATCAAATGAGTTTCATGTCTCCCAAGTGTTGGCGGGACTTAAATTTTATTGTTGCCTCATAATAGATATTAATTAAATAGCTAATCAAGCAGTCATATAACGGGTTGAGGCTGTTTAATAGTCATAACGGATTGAGGTGACTTTAACATTGATTAAATAGCTTGACGACCTCTCCTCTCCTTAACAAGTAAGAAAATTATGATGCTCTCCAAAAGACTTGGTTAAATGATGAGGGAATGTTGACTCTCTCCAAGCGGTGATGGTGAGGCTCATGGATGCTCCATTGGTGGCGTAGAGGAGGCTCTTGGATGACCCTTACTCTAAGGTGATAGAGGAGACTCTTTGATGACCTTGCATACTTCTTGCTGATGTTGCTCTTTGATTCTTGATGAGCTTGTCCGGGTTGACCGCATTGAGCTGGACTTGCTAGATCTCTTGGAGATGGACAATAAACTCGGACTGAACTTATAATTTGAGCTAGGCCCTTGTGCTTGGCCAATAAGTTATAGTTTTAAATCTTAGTTAAAAGACCTTTAGATTCGTGTAAGACCATCTGCATGGAGACCTAAACCTTTATTTAAATTTGAATTAAAAAAAATAAAAAAAATTGATTTAATATAAACATATCAAACAAAGAAATTTAAATTAAAAGAAGATAAACACTTTTTTAAATGAGAACAAACTAAAATTTTAAATAAGATAAATAGATCATTGGATCTTTAATGGACGATTGGGGAAAAGGGTAAGGATTTGATTCTCCTTGGATTTAAGTTTTAAAAAAAAATTTCTTTTATTTTCTTTTATTTGGTATAAATATAGGTCTGGCATTAGAGAAAAATTTTATGAGTTTTTTATCCTAATTTAAATTTGAATTTGAAAAAGGGAAAGGACCAAAGAGGTCTATACCAAATCAATCTTTTTATTTATTTATTTTAACTCAAATTTAGGTAAAGGTTTAACTTTCCATTAGAGATGGTTTAATTACAATTTTAGATCATTGAAAAGAGAGAGAAATACGAGCTAGAACATACATCCTTGCCCTGCCGCGCATAGTGTTGACTGCCGCATCTCTAGAATCCGAATAAGTCCCTTTGAACTACTGTAATCGAGAAGATTTGAAGTGGATAGAATTCACCTGTTGTTATCGCCTCTGATTAAAAGGAGAGACTCAAAATGTTAGGGTTACTGTGGCGGTGGCCGTGGCAGTGGTGGTGGGTAGTGTTTGGGTAGTCAACCCGGAAGAAGAAAGGAGAATGGAAGCGAAGCGGGTTGGATTGGGTTGGGTTGGAGGGTCAGCCTTGTGGGTCGGTAAGAGTTGAGTTCGGGTTACTGAAATTTTTATGAAAACGGTTTGGGATAACCCCCACACCAGAATGATCTCCTTTTTTTAATGATAAACAATGCTACACCGGTTTAATGTTTATTGAAATTCACTTCATATTTAATAGTTGTGATTATCATTTTTATTTTTAAAGTCAACTAGCATTACCCTTTAATGATAGATGGCTAAAAGAAAATAATGATAAATTTCATCTACATCCTCTGATATTTGACTAAGTAACACTAATACCCCTCACATTATAAAAATGGCACAGTGACTCCTTGACATATACATTGTTCAGTTCTCATCTCTCTAATTTTTCTCAAAAATGAAGTATTAAACCTTCAAAAAACGTTAAAACTATGGTATTGTTAATACACATTTCTTTTGACAAAAAAAAAGTTAATATGCAATTTTTGCACACCCTTTCTGTAATACTGGTATAGATCAAAATAAAAAGGATCACATCATATTCAATTCATCTATCTATATAAACCATACATCTCCTAAGATTTAATAAAATCAAGCTTCTTAAATAAAAAGATGAGTGGAACTAATTGCCCAAAAGCAATAACCAAGATGCCCAAAAGCTTCTTAAATCAAGCTTTTTATTTTTTTGACTTGATTAGGATGGACGAGTTTTATTTTTACTACATGGACACAAGTGTTGGAAGGATCCACATAGCCAAGAATCAAATATTTCATTCAAAAGCATTTAGATTGAGGTGAAAGACCACACTTGTTTCTGTGCCATGGTTTCTGATTAGCTCAGATTTAGATCAAGTCTGAACCCAAATTTAGATTAGGTCTGAGTGTAGTTTATGAGTTGAACCCAAATTATCAAAAGGCAGGTCAAGCTCAACTCATGGGTTCAGTTCAATCCAGAAGTCTAAGAGACCCCGGAGGACCAACACACTTGAGGAGTAATTACCAGGATAATCACAACTCGGAGATTGAGACAATCTTTAATTGTTTCTATCCTTAGCTGTAACTATCCTTCCCAAAGGACTAGTAACCTATCTCTCTACACACCATTTACACATCTATCTCTCTCCTTGCTACCCAACCTCTCACAGTGCTTACCTTTGCCCTTTCTTTCTCTAAAAGTCTCTGGCCACCGTTGCCGCCTTTGGAAATGGAGTAGATCCCCTAGACCGAACCACTATATATTTGTGTATTACTTGTGTTGACCCAATCTCTGTCTTATTCATTAATTATTTTATTGATTGCTTCATCAATTACTATGAATCATACACTCAACTGTTGATTGTGCAAAAGCTTATTTTATGTATCATCAGTTTGGCGTCGTCTGTGAGGAATCGATTTGATTCTCACCCACAGTCTTCCTATCTTCAATGGAAATCACAACCAGATCCATGAACAGCCAAGCAGAAGATGTCACGCCACATCATGACAAGGTCCTGCCACCACCGACGAAAAGTAGACACGAGAAAATTTTACTTAAAACTCAAATTCTGTTAAAAGTAAACATTTTTTGGGAAAATTTGGTGCCCAAACCGGCTTTAGGAGTTTGATTATCGTACATCTCAAAAAAATATCTAGATTCAAAAAAAAAAAAAATTCTTCTCAAACGGACGACCGAGAGCAAAGTTATGGTTGTTCGAAGTTTTGCCGTTTCTTCATCATTGTCTAATACTCAACCTAGCAGCAACAGTGCCAGTAGCAAACCCTGTGCGAGTTCCAGTCCCTCCTGGCGTCGCCCAGACCTTGTTCTTGGCATTGGCCAAGCGCCTGCACCCAACGCCTTGAGCCGCTCAACTGTTCCCCCACCGAAGGCGTCGCGCACTGCCCCGCGCAATGGCATCACCCATTGGTAGCTGCATGAAGGTGTCGCCTGCCTTGCGCCTTGTCTCTTGCCTCATTGGCCACGCTTCCAACACCCAGCACGTTGTCCAGGTTACCTGGCGTCACCCAGTTGGCATCGCCGTTCGCACCTGCATCGCCCAAACCACCATGGCGTCGCCCAGCACCTCAACACTAGTAGTGAAAGTGCTTGGACCAATGCCCCTACAAGCATTATAGCCTCTAGCATAGCCAAATGGCCCACTGGCGTCACCTCCTACTCCATGGGCGTCACCCAATTGACCACTAACATAGCTTACTACAGCGTCACCCAACTTGTTAATGGCATCGGCTCTTGCTCCAAGGGTTTCGCCCACATCTTCGGCATCCGCACCTTCAGTGCCTAGCGCCCCTGGCAGTAGTTTGGTGCCTCCTCTGCGTTTGCAAGGCATCGCCCAGCTTGATGCCACTTTGCATCTGTATGGCGTGACCAACCTACCTTACTTGGCATCTAGCTGCCTCGATTGACCTGCCTTGCCTCCCCAGGTGCTTGCTTTGCCTCGCTTGGAGCTTGCTTTGCCTCATATGGTGCCTGCTTAGCCTCACTTGGCACCTGTCTTGCCCTCGTCTCCCTAGCCTGGTGCCACCAACTCAGCGTCACCCAGACCACCTGCGCAACTGGTCCATTGCGTTGGTATCACTTCCTGCTTCAAGAGAGTCTTCCATGGATTCCTTAAGCGATCCTCTCTAAGTAAAAATTGAGTAACTATGGGTCATAGGCATTTTTTCCTAGCGCCCAGTGCCCCGTACGAACCAATGTCTGGCTCCCGTGCGCAGCAGTGCCCGTGACGAGTGGTGCTTGCACCCGACGTTCTCACCCGTGCACCCGCACATGTGCGTAGGTTTTCCTTAGCACCTGCCTCCTCACCCACCTTGGCGCATCAACCATATCACGTGCCTAACTAATCCAACAATGTCTTTGGTGTCTGGTGTCACCCCTCTTGGCGCATCAAGTGACCTCGACTACCGTGCTCGATGCCCATGCACCGTCAACTCTATCCTGCTAGCACCCTCTGGCTACCTTCACTGTCCTCTCTGTCTCTTGGAAGAGAGTCTCCTGAGTCGCCCAAATCTCAGCCTAACTCTACCTCTACTCTCATGCAAGCAACTTCAATCTCCAACTGATTGTTTCTCTCACGAGTCACTAGAAAACTTGATCTAACTCTGCATTTGCTCTTAGACAAATAGTCTCAATCTCCAACATAGCGCCTCTATCACGAGTCACTAGAAAAACTTGGACTAATTCTGCCTCTGCTCTCACACAAACAACCTCAATCTCCAATTTAGCAACTCTCACGAGAGTTGTCAAAAGCTCGGCCTCTTCCCAACTCTTTTCTCACGCAGACAGCCTATATCTCTAGTTTAGCGGCTCTCACGAGAGCTGCTAAAAGCTCAGCCTCTTCCTGCCTCTACTCTCACGCAGACAACCTATGTTTTCAGCTTCATAGCTCTCATGAGAGTTGCCAAAATCTTGGCCTCATTTTGCCTTTGATCCCAAGTGGTTTATGTCTCCAGCTTCGCGTTCTCTTACTAGTCGCTAGAAAGCTCGGCCTAATTCTGCTTCTACTCTCAAGCAGTCTATGTCTCCAGCTTAGTGCCTCTCACAAGAGTTGCCAAAAGTTCAACCTAGTTTTGCTTCTACTCTCACGTAAACAGCCTATGTCTCTAGGTTAGAGGCTCTCACAAGAGTTGTCAAAAGCTCGGCCTCACTTTGTCTCTGCTCTCAAGCAGTCTATGTCTCCAGCTTCACGCTCTTCTGCGAGTCACCAGGAGGCTCAGCCTAATCTTGTTTCTGCTCTCAAGTAATCTATGTCTCTAGCTTAGCGGCTCTTCCACAAATTGTAAGAAGCTCGGCCTCATTTTACCTCTACTTTCACACAAGTAGCCTTGGTCTCTTACAAGTTCGACCCCATTCTACCTCTGCTCTCACATGAGCAGCCTCGGTCTCCTAAAATCTTGGTGTCAAGAGGTATTGCCCTCTTATGAGCCAACCTCAACAACTCCTCAGTAGCCAAACACCTGCCCTTCTTTCTTTTGCCAAAAGTTCTCGACACTTTATTGAGTTTAAGCATCCTCAAAAGTACGAAAAAATCGTAGTCATCTGCGATTATCCGAAAGCAAGAATGTCAGTATGACCAAAACATATAGAAGACAAGGTTCCATATAATAGAGGGGAACCATAACAAAGCCTCCCATAGTGGTATCAATGTTTCTCTCAGGACCCTGACAACTGACCTATCTAATATTTAAGGTTGTCACAAACCTCCAAAATGCTCATCGGCCAAATTCATGTCTTGCATCATGGGCACTAAACCACAATTGGAATTACACTACAACAAAAATTATTTTTTGCGACGAAATTTTTTGCGACATTTATATTTTCGTTGCAAAAATGAACTTTCCGCGACGCTTTCATAATTTTCTCGCAAAAATTGATTTTGGCAAAAATTTTTGCGACGTTTTTTAAAAAATGTCGCAAAAAGGTATTTCCTACCAAATTTTTTTGGCGCAAGAAAAATGCGGGAGTTGATATTTTTTGCGACAAAATTTGTTTGTGGCGGATAGTTTACTTTGTCATTAAAAAAATATTAAAAATTAACAATAAAAATAAACTCAAAATATTTAATTCGCGACGTTTAATAATATCGTCGTCGAATATAAACTTTAATTAATATTAATTTGCGACGTTTTTAAATATTTTGTCATGAATATGTATTTTTTCGCGACGTTTTCATAAATGTGTCGCAAAATATAATTTTTTTATTGAATAACATTATTATTTCGCGACGTTTTAATATTCATCGGAAGTTAGAATTTAATTTTCAATTAGAATTAAAATATTAATTGCGACGTCTTTATTTTGCGTTGCAAAAACTAAATTTTCCGCGACAATTTCATATTTTTGTCGCAAATAGTGTATTTGGCAATTTTTCGCGAAAAGGTGATTCACACCAAATTTTTGGCGCGTGAAAAGGGCTTGAATAGGTGTTTTTGTGCGACGTTTTCAAAAAGTCGTCGCAGAATATAATTTTTATTTTATATTAAATAAAATTATTAATAATTTTAAATTTTAAATTTTAAATTATAAATTAGAATTAAAATATTTATCACGACATTTTGTGTTCGTCGCAAAAAATTAATTTTTCCGCAACGATTTTATACTGTTGTCGCAAATAGTTTATTTGGCATTTTTTGTGACGTTTTTTTAGAAAACGTCGCGAAAAGGTGA
This sequence comes from Ilex paraguariensis, assembly GCA_963454935.2. Lineage (NCBI taxonomy): Eukaryota > Viridiplantae > Streptophyta > Magnoliopsida > Aquifoliales > Aquifoliaceae > Ilex > Ilex paraguariensis. Next base: position 9,488 of record CAUOFW020006681.1, on the reverse strand, counting down.
TTCCCACCAAAAATATTTTTTGCGTTAAAAAGATCAGAACCCAATGTTTTTATAAATTCGTTGCAGAATATAATTTTTATTTGATATTAAATAAAAATATTATTAATTTTAAATTTGAATTAAAATATTAATTGCAACGTTTTTAGAATTTGCGCGACGATTTCATATTTTTGTCGCAAATAGTTTATTTTATAATTGTTTTCGACGTTTTTAGAAAACGTCGCGAAATGGTGATTCCCACCAAAATTTATTGGCTCGAGAAAAGGGCGGGAGTTGAAAATTTTTTGCGATAATTTTTTTTTTGTCATGGATAGTTTCAATTCGTCACAAAAAAATAATAATATTGAATCAGAATCAAAATAAAGTCAAAATAATTAATTCCCGACGTTTAATATTATCGTCGCAGAATATATATTTTAATTACTATTAAATAGCAACGTTTTTTATTATGTTGGCGGGAATAGGTATTTTTTTGCGACGTTTTTAAAAATTTGTCGCAGAATATAATTTACATTTTATATTAAATAAAATTATGATTTCTTGACGTTCTAATATTGGTGGCAAATTAGAATTTATTGTGTAATTTTAAATTAGAATTAGAATATTAATTGCGACGTTTTTGTTTCATCGCAAAAAATGTACTATCCGAGACGATTTAATAATTGTGTCGCAAATAGTTATGTTACAAATATTTTTGCGACGTTTTTAAAAAACGTTGCAAAAAGGTGATTCCTGAATAATTTTTTTTTGCGCGATAAATGGCGGGAATTGATAATGTTTTACAAGAAAATTTTTGTTTGGCTCATATAGTTTTTCTTCATCGCAAAAATAAATAAGGTAAAATTAAAATTAATATAAAGTCAAAATATTTAATGCACGGATTTTTTTCGTCGCAAAATTGTCATTCTTTATCTCTTTTTTTGCGCGAGCAATGGCGAAAAATAAAAATTTTGTAGTTTGGTAAAAAAAAATTTGTCGAAAAAAAAGATAATTATAAAATAAAATAAAAATATTAAATTGCGACGTTTTTATATTCGTCGCAGAATATAAATTACAACCACATTTAAAGGTAAAATAAAATAAAAATATTAAAGTACGACATTATGTTTGTCGTATAATATAATTTTTAAAAAAATTCAAAATGACGTCGTTTTGGACATTAAAAAAAATAAAATACTACGTACATAAATTGAAATCCATTGCCCATCTTTTTTGTTTCCCCTTTTTCTCACTTTCTGAAATATCTCCCTTTGTGCTTATTTCAGTCGACACACACAGTACTGTCTCTCTTTCTCTCTCTCTCTCTCATTCTCACTATTCTCTTTGTTCCCCTCCCCCTGCTAATCGGAGTGTTTCTTGCCCTCACTCTTGAACTAAATCGTTTCCTACCCTCACATTGTTGAGGTAAAGATCCCATTGGAAAATTACTAGGTGAGTTTTTGCATCTCCACATAAAAGTGCGGACTCTGTATGATTCTTGTGAGTCTCATATTTTATGTTAATTTAAACATATTAAATATTTGCAATGACTTGGTTAAGTTATTAGGATTAGTGGATTGGGGTGTCTAATTTCATGTTCCTTAACTATTACTCTGTGGATTTGAAAAAATGTTTTGTCTTGAGTGTCATTTTGGTAGATGTCGGCAGAGAAAATAAGGGGCTTTTCCTGAATTTTTTTTCTTCTATTTTTCACTTTTTGTTTTGCAGATTGACCCAATCCCAAGTGAAAATCTGGCAGAGGTATTGGACAGGTTGTGGGAGGAAGAATTTTGGAAGGGACAGGTTTTGGTGATTTTCTATACTTATTGTATTCGAAATACATAAACGTGGCATAACGTAGAAAAAGGGAAAAAAGTAACGTTGGTCTATGAAAATATTTTTAGGGAAAATATTTTGCGACGTAGAATGTTAATTTTAGTTATTAAAGTAAAAATAAAATAAAAATATTAATTAACAATGTTTTTTATAGGTTTGTCTATAATATTTATAAGTTTGTCGGGAAAATTTATAAGTTTGTCGGGAATATTAAAAAAAAAATAAAAATTTAATTTGTGACGTTTTTTATTTTCGTTGCAACATTTAAATTATAACCACATTTAAAGTTAAAATAAAATAGAAAAAACTTTAAATCGCGACGTTTTTATTTTTGTTGCCGAATATAATGTTTTAAAAAAACAAGGCATTTTTTTGCCTTTTTTTGTTTAATTGTTTTCATTTACCCAACTCTTTTTCCCTCTTTCCCAATCTTTCCCTCTTTTTTCCCCATCTTTCCCTCTTCGTTTTCAGTCAACACACACACTCTCTGCCTATCACCGCCTCTCTCTCCCTCTCCATCGATTGCACTCAAAGCCACACAAACACACACTCTCTGCTTCTCACCTCCCCTCTCTCTGCCTCTCCATTGACTGAACTAGAAACCGCAAGCCAGTGAAGCCACAACACCATCGATCATCGTCGCCTCCATCGATTCAGTCCATGGTTGGTTACATCTCTCTTATCTATCTTTGTAACATGTACAACTTAGAATTTCTATCTTGTTTTCCCCCACAAATTCAGCTCTTATTGTATTTGGTTGGGTTGTAGTTGTAAAATTTATCGCAAATTTTAGTGGGCAGAAGCTTTCGTGTATTCGTTTTTAGTTTTTCCTTTATTTTTCTTTTGGTGACTTTGATGGGTATTGAGTAAACATTGGATCTTTGTTGTGTGAAGGGTGTTTGTTATACTTTTATCTTTTTTGGGGTGATTTGCATCTCTGTGAATTTGTTCTTGCTCTGTTTTGGAGAGTTCCTGGGATTTGCTTTGATTTTATTGTTCTATGAAACAAAAAGTGGAGTAACAAATTCAAATCTAAGAGAATACTAGGGTGTTCTAGCAGAAGCCTTATTTTCTTTTTATTTTTATGTTCTTGTAACTGAGCCTTTTTGACATAGGGTTCTGTTGGTTGAGACTCAAAATTTGTGTGTGCGTGTTAATGGTAGTGACGATAGAGGATTAGGTTTTGTTGATTATGATGGGGAGCACAGATGAAGCAGACAGAAAACGACGTCACTTTAGCTCTATATCGTCCACAACTGCTGTTACTACTACTGCAGCAAAAAACCAGCCCTTTTCGCCCTTACCTGACGATAAAAAGGTATAACTTGGAGGATTAGGGTTTGTGAATATACTGACCTTGGTTTAATGACATGCTTAAGAACACCATATATGCATTATTGGTCTGTTTGAAGTGCCAATTGTGTTACTGTATTTGCAAATTTGGTGGTTTAATTCTGATTTTTGAAGTGGTGGAATTTCCTTTTTGGTTTTCTAGGATGGACTTTACTTTGTTTCCTTTCTTTACATTTGCTCTGATTGGACCACTTTAAGCGGAAGATTCAATAAGATAAGCTTGTGAATGAAGAATCTTATTTTCAGGTGGTGGCATTGATTTGTTTTTGTTGCCATAAACTAATATATAGTTGCTTGTTGTGCAATATGATATTGTCTATGCATGAGGTGTTATATCCATTAAGCAAAGAATGGATTGTCATGATTGTATTTTCTGGGGAACTTATGTAGGTTAGAGGATTCAACTTTTGAGAAGCTCAAATTCCTTGTAGGTGGTTGTGAAAATGTTCTAAATTTCAGTTCGTTAAAATTTTATAAACACATAATGGTTGGAGTAAGAAACGCCCATTCTTGGCACCTCGTCGGCATTGACACCATATTGCAGTAGTTAACAAAACGAAAGTGTTAAAATTGGAATATTATGGAAAATCTTGCCAGTGTTGGTCGAAACCTGGTGGCGTTGATGAAGTTCACTGTTCTCAATGTAATCATAAAAATGTGCTGGTGCAACTGACTTGTAATCAATGATTAAGTGTAACTTGCTCTTAGAAGAACATGTTTTGTAACTTTTATTGGACTTCTCCAGTCTTAGTGACATAACAACTAGTCATCGTTATTTTTGTGACCTTTATGGATGCGAGCGAGGTTCCATGTTTCAGGGACAAGATCTTAGTGCGGTTGACTTTTTGGGGTGCTTTACGAATGGGTGTGATAATTCTTGAGTGTTAGCAAGCTTTCCTGATTTTTAAGAAATAATTTTACGTACTTGAATAGGATAGCAAAATTTATCGTTTCTGAATTCTATTTTGTGGGCTCCAGTAAAATTGAAATTTTGGTCATTATTCCTTTTCTAGTATTCTTATTCTTTCCATTAAACTAGCTGATAAATTTTCATTTGAATTTTTTCTTTAGTTTTTTTTAAAATTGGCTGCTTCTTGAATCCTACAGTTTTAGACGGTTCATTACCTGCTTCCACTTCTCAAATTGGTAAATAAATTTATGATAAAAGAGTAAGAATTACTTGAGGTTCTTGCATGCCTAGCTCTTTGACTTATTTTAGTTTTGCATTCCTTGAGGTCTTTGACTTACAAAAATGCTTCGAGTCATGGTCTACCTAGTTAGCAAAGAATGGCTTTTGTTACCAGTTGGTTGTTCTCCTCATGCCTGATATCGGATGACTCTCAGTTACTTGCATTTTGATTATAATCTTACCTTTTTTATTCACAAGTTGGTTGCCATTTCCTTTCTAATTGCATTTTATTGGTCCTGTCCTTCAGGGTACTAATGGTTTTTGTCTTTCCTTTTTCCTATTCCCCAATGAGGTAGCTCGACACAGCAGTGCTTCAGTTTCAAAATCAGAAGCTTGTTCAAAAGGTTAAAGCTCAGAAGTTTGAGTATGTCGATTCAGAAGAAGATAATGATGTGAATGTCCATTTTGATTCTGATGAAGAGTCAGATATGTAGATGAATTATTAAGATATTTTCATGGTAATTAATAAATTATAACTTATATTTGTGAGCTACTTGGATATTGTCGATATAATTTTTATATTTCTATATGTCAGGTGTTTTATATATATGGGACCAGGTCACCGAGCCACCAAAACAACTAGTAAGGTTGCATCCTCTGAGGCACCTACTAGGGGTGCATCCTTGAGTACACATGTTAGGGGTGTATCATCTGATGCACCTACATCACAGCCTGTTGCAGGCACAAAGGGTAGCAGTACATGTTTGATGCATACTTTACTTTCTAAACATTTTTTTCTTATAATGGTGTGCTAACATTTTTTACTTAATGTTTGCGCAACAGCTTCTACCGCCAAGAAACGAGGTTGAGGACCGTCTAGAGGGAAAAATGTGTATGCGTGCATCTCACGGCCCCCTTGAAGTTTTGATTCCTGATGTAGTCGGTGTTCCAGTGGGTGTACATTCTTCGAAGGTGATGATAGAGATTGACTCACTAGCGAGGACGTTTGCCCCTATTAGAAATGTGCACACATGGAAGCAAATAACAGAGGAGGAGAAGGCACCACTAATTGCACGATTGTTGGTTGGTGCATATATTAGTTTGGTTTCAACAATATATTTATTTGTGTAGAGTGTAACAACCGATGGTTTTAATTTGTATATTTATATTTTGTTGTACACAAAGTTTAACATTAGAAACTATCATGAAAAAGTTAGTGTTAGGAAGGCTGTCGACAAAAAATTTGCTGCGAGGTACAGGGACCATCGATACTATATGCATATGCACTACAAGGATTTGGTTGAGTCCGGTGTTGACCCAAAGAGCAAGCCATATGGTGATGTGAGTTAGAAGGATTAGGAGTACATAATTGAAACACTTTACAAGGATCCAACATTTCAGGTAACTTTTAGAAGCTAAGCAAATTAATATCCACTTTTTATTCCTAATTGTTTACTAATTATATTCTTTGTATATAGGACAAATCTAAGAAAAATGCGAAAAATAGTGCTAAACTACCATACAACCACGCGATGGGTTCAAAGTCCTTTCAGTCAGCACTATATGAAAGGGTGTTATACTTTAGCATTTGCTTCCTAAATTTTAATATATAGGAAATTCATACAATTGAATATTGATATTTTGATTAAGTGTAACAGAGGGATCTACGACTGATGAGCCACTCCACATTATTGATTTTTTCCACGATTCTCATGTGAACAAGAAGGGTGAGTGGGTTTCTACTGAGGCAGAGTTAAGATATGTAAGTATTTCAATTTGTAGGAAATTTTGTTTTTTTTTTTAAACAATTTTTTTCATACACTTAATAATTGGGTTTAAATATATTAAATTGTAGGGGCGGATGAAAGAATTGGCCACACAAAACTTAGAAGAGGGTGTAGAGCCATTGACACAGGATGAAATTGCTTGCACAGTCCTTGGTAGCCGATCTGGATATAAGAAAGGATTTGGACATGGCCCGAAGCCTTCATCCTCTAGTCATTCATTCAGATCCACTACTGAGTATCGAGAACAAGCTGATATGATAAAAGAGCTACAAGCAACTGTTGATTCTCTTCAGAAGGAACGTGATGAAACTAAAGAGAAGCTAGAGAAGTTTGAAGGAGCACAACAGAAGTTTGAAGAAGCACAACAGAAGTTTGAAGACGCGCAGCAGAAGTTTGAAGACGCGCAGCAACAAATGATGCAAAAACTTTTGCAGATACAACTTCAAATGCAACTCGCTCTGCAGGGCAACTCAACTAATGTAGACATGCCACCTGAGTCTTAGTAAGTATCTTCTTACTATCGTTTCCAGTTCAACACTTAAGAAATATAAAAAAAAAAAAATTGTTTGAGTATTTATTAATGTATTTTTTTTAACAGATGAATTCGGGACTTCTGCATAATTCGTGGCTGACGAAATATTTTTTTTTTTATGTATTAAAATATTGAATGCTTCCATCTTGGTTTTGATGTGTGACTGTTGTTTTAATATGTTATTTCAGGGGTTTGCCTTTTAAGTCCCATTTGTTATGATGAGGGTTAATTGTTTGGCTATATGGTGTAAGTGTTGATTTGTTTGAAATATGGTAGAAGGAAAGGCATTGGCAGGCTGTTTACCATTTTTAGCTGTATTATTTGCTGGAAAGATACTCTGGTAAAATCTACACTTGGATGCTTTTCAAAAGTGGATAGCTCTTCACCGTGTAGTCTTTATTGACTATTTTGTTGTCAGGTACATTGACATGGCAGAATCCATGTGCCAGAAATGTGCTTTGGAAGCGTTTCGGTTGGATGGCAAAGTGGGGAGGTAATTGCATTTTTATCTATCTATCCATCTATCTATCTATCTACATATAGCAAGGTTTTATTTATCTATCTATCTCTCTAAATAATTCGTGTTGTCCTGCTTTTGGGTCACATGCAGCCTGCTCTGATGTAATGCATTTGAGCAATGCAGCCTATTTGGTGTTTCAGCTGAAAGGTAAATCGGCTGTAAAATGTTTTGCTGAAATTAAGCTACTAAACAATCACATGAACAGTGACTGTTCTAGCATCATGTTGCAGATTTACTTATTCAGAAAGGTTAGCCATATTACATTAGATGCATAACTAAACTTTTCTGCTTAAAAGATGGAATTGCTGACCAATAAACAGTTCTTTGCTCTGTCTGGAGTTGAAGGCAACATATGTGATTACAGATTGACAAACATAATATTTCTTCATTGTTCGAGTAGATGGCGTCGCATGTGTCATTGTTGTAATATCAGGGAATCTTCCTATACTTCTGTCAAGGAATGCTTTTGTTATAACATGCAAAATTTAGGCAGGACTTCATGTTATTTATAAAATAGGAATAGAGAACGGGACTCGATTGAACATATCAATGCACATTTCCTTTCCATCAACTATAGTCTATTTCAGTATACAAGGTACATGTTCTTAGTTTGAGTACTTATGTTCCATTTTTGTTTCATGCCTTACATGCATTAATTGCTCCATAGGACTTGAAATTTCACATCAAATCACATAATTAGTTTTTATGTTTTAAAAATTCCCAAGACCTCAAAAAAAAAAAAACAGTTGAATTGTCGACCCCAATGTCACCACTTCATCACTATTGCTGCCTCCACCTCTAGTAGCAAACCAATATTTCCAGCACCTCCAAGCATGCCACCTTCAGCACTACCACCAATTAGGAAATAAAGTTAATCACTTCCAACTCTGACCAGAACAGTCCTGGGAATATAAATTTTCTTGTGTTTAAAATGTATAACTGATAGTTGTATGGTGCTTATCTAGCTAACCAAAGAGTAAAGGAATGTGCTTATAAGGAAATCATTTCGGCTGGTTCTCTTTCCATCTGAAGCACGCAATCTGTTGCAGCAAGATCAAAGGCAGATGCGTATTTTAAGGGTGAGGAATGTTGCTCGATAATTCAGCTGAATTTTATGATTTAATAGGTCCATTTTGCGAGGAATTCTTAAGATGGACTGTACACGTTACTGTTCATGAAACTATTCATATTGATTCATTTCGCTCATGTTTGGGATTTCACCATTTCTTTTACAGCTGGATTTTGGCAGTTCAAATATTGGAGTTAACTTTGCAAGAACACAGAGGCTCAGCGAATAGCAGCAGCTTCCAGCGAAGAGCAAATGAACGCGTTCTGTTCATGTCTCTGTTCAGTGGTTTTTTGCTCAACTGGTGTTTTTGTTGCAGCTGTTGGTTCAGGCCCTCAAGGATATTGCGGTAGTGGGCAGTAGTAGCAGTTAACAGTCAGCTCAGCTGTGGAGGAGTTCCAGCTGCCTGTTTGATGTTTTGGTCTAAAGTTTGGGAATTGCAGCTATTCCTTCTCTGCTGGAGTTTCTCTACTTTGACTGGAGTGGGTCTTTGCTATAGGTCAATTATGTTCTTTCAGCTGGAATGTCAGGTATGGAGCCTATCTAGGGGGAAGCTATTGAGAAACATCGTGTTCCCATCAATAATAGATGCAATTTTTGGTATTTATGGGAGTTGAATCTTTTTGGGAAATTTATAAGTACAAATAGGGGAAAATATTGGAAAAGTAATATTTAAATTTTTTTATGTCATTGGATGACATGATGGTAACAGCTTACGAGAAAAGGAATACATTCAAGTCGCATGTATGTTGCATATAGGAGGAGTGGGTACCTTAATGTCCTTGGATTCTATGATGTATGCGTTTGATTGAGTTTCATATATCAAATATAACGAATTCTTGTTAATCTGGATTAGAATACTTCAGATTTTAGCTTTTAAAAGACATGAATTGGTCATACACATACTTTTTGGCTGTTTATAAATTGAAGGTGTTCCTGTTAAAAAAATAAATAAATAAAATAATTGAAGGTTTTGATTGAATGCCTTAGATAAAAAATTATGAGTTTTGTATGAAAATATCTTGGGTTTTGAAAGTCTACTATATAGTGAAAATAGAAGTACTGTTTTATTGGCTTTGGGTTGTAGTTTCTAATTTTTTTTTTATTTTTTTTACTTTGTGTTGCTTGTCTTTAGGCCTTTTTGGTTTTGATTAGATTATTTTCAATCTTGGAACTTTATTCTTATGGGAGTTCAAGCTTATGGGAAATTTTTTGAGATACCAAATTACCAATTGGTGTAAAAATATTCGAAAAATGATATTTTGATTTTTCATGTCCTTGGTTAC